>CAUYQV010188351.1:0-29988 GCA_963574575.1 Galagoides demidoff
GTCTCCTGCCTCCGCCTCCCAAGTAGCTGGGACCACAGGCGCCCACCACAACGCCTGGCCATTTTTTGGTTGCAGCCATCATTGTTGTTTGGTGGGCCCGGGCTGGGGATTCGAACCCGCCACCTTAGGTGTACGTGGCTGGCGCTTTAGCTGATTGAGCCACAGGCACTGAGCCAAGAATCCCAAATCTGAAAATCACAATTCCAAAATGTCCTAAAATCTGAAACTTATTTGTAAGTATTGACGTAATGCCGAAATATAATGCAAATATTCCAAAATCTAAAAAAAAAAAAAAAACCACAATTGAAATCCAAAACGGTTCTTGTCCCAAACATTTTGTTTTCTTTTAATTTTTTTACTAGTTAGTAATGGTGAAAGTCATAAACATTTTGGATTAGGGACTAACCTTCTTCTTCTTTTTTTTGTTTTGTTTGTTTGTTTTGTTTTTTTGAGAGGGAGTCTCAAGCTGTTGCCCTGAGCAGAGTGCCATGGCATCACAGCTCACAGCAACCTCAAACTCTTGGGCTTAAGTGATTCTCTTGCTTCAGCCTCCCGAGTAGCCACAACATCTGGCTATTTTTTTGGTTGCAGTTGTCATTGTTGTTTGGCAGAGCCCAGGCTAGATTTGAACCCGCCAGCTCTGGTGTATGTGGCTGGCGCCCTAGCGTCTGAGCTACAGGCACCAAACTCCTTAATGGTACTCAACCTGTACTATGTTTCCTGTTGTTGCTGTGGTAGGCAGAAGTCTAAGATTCCACTTTCCCCTAAGATTACTGACCTTCTCCCAGCTATTACATCAAACACTAGTCTATGTCCTGTTGTGAAGAAGTTTAGTGGATGTAATTAATGTTCCAAGTTAGTTGATTTTAAGATAATCCCAGCGTGGGCCTGACCTAATCAGATAAGCCTTTAAAGTAGACTGTGATCTTCCTGGAGAAAGAGATTCAGAGAGTGAGAGGGATTTTATTTGAAGGAAATTCTCTGTTGTTGACTTTGAAGTAAGCCAGGTGACAAAGAATGTGGGTGACCTCTAGGAGCTGAGTAAGGTCCCCAGCTGGAAGCTAGCAAGGAAATAGGGCCCTCAGCCTTACAACTGCAAGAAACTTGACCTGGCCAACAACTGTGGTCATTTGCTAAGCATTAATAGAAAACTAACGCATGTGCTTTTATAGATCTTGCTTTTGTTGATTTCATATGTGTGTGTTAGTAGACTGCAAGTACGTGGGTGAGAGGAAAAGGATTTTTAAATTTTTGTACCCGCTTCCCACCACAGCCATAATGTGATGCCATTAGGGAGACTTGCCTTAACTGTTATGTTTGAGTTAATGGGAGATATAAATCCTTTGCCATGAAGGTGCCCGTTGTTAAGCAGCAGCTAGAATCACTACCACTGTCACGTGCCTCCAGCCTCCCATGTTAGAAAGAAATTCCTGCACATTTGTTATCTTCTGGACATCTTCACATGGATGTCTCACCAGTCCCATGAACTCAGTAAGTCCCATCGAAAAATTCCTCTCCCAAATTGCTCCTTCTCTTTCTATTCCCTGATTCTGTTAATGGCACCTTCAAACTCCCCTTTACCTTGGGGTTTAGAGCTTCAGTCATTGTTGACTCCTTCCTTCATTTTGTCCCCATATTCAATCTGTTGCTAAGTCCCCTCCATTCAGCCCTTCCTCTCAGTTATTGTCACTGCCTGGTTCAGTACCTCACACCTGGAATACGGCAAGAGTTGCTAGCTACTCTCCTGGGACC
Source organism: Galagoides demidoff (assembly GCA_963574575.1). Lineage (NCBI taxonomy): Eukaryota > Metazoa > Chordata > Mammalia > Primates > Galagidae > Galagoides > Galagoides demidoff. The sequence continues at coordinate 1,753 of CAUYQV010188351.1, forward strand.
AATCTCTGATTAGCACAGCTCTCTAATAATGTCACTTTCCTGCTATACTGCCTTCCAAGGAATTCATTAGCTTTGCATTTAAAACTCTTCATGACTTAAACCTACCTTTCTCATATTTTCAATAAGTCTGAAATGTGTATCTTTTCCACCTTCTAAGTTATTTTGGGTTGACCTTAAAATTTCTGCTTTAAAACTGTTATTGCTTTTGCAGGTCCTGGTACTCACTGAGTCTTCCCTGCAACCTGCAGCTTTTCCACGTGCATCTTACAGTTACTTTCACTTCAGACCCACTGCCCTTCCAATTCTCTGCAGTCGGATATTCTCATACATTGGACTCTTCTGAACATATAGTAGCTACTTGGCTTGTTGAACTGCCCAGGGGAAATGTGGTTCCAGAGCCAAATTGTGAGTGCCCAGAGCTTAAGCGTTCATTTTCTCCCCCCAGGACACACAACATTTTATTCTACTTTGGGGTGATAATTGGCCTAAAAGTTGGGTTCTGAATCCTGTACATTCCTCCCATAGAAAAGAGACCCACAGACCCCTTTCATAGCAAGGCTACGTGCTAGAGTTCCCGCTTTGGGAGAACCGGTTTTGTCTCCGCCCACTCCTTCTTCCCCTAGTTGGAGACTTCCACGCTTCTCCTTCACCTCCTCCCCGTCCCCCGCCCGCCTGCCAGTCCTCTCCTGTCCCCAGCCAGAGTGCGCGCTTTAATAAAGGATCTGGTCTCAAAAGAAAAGAGAGAAAAAAAAAAAAAGAACGAAAGAAAAAAAGCAAGGGGAAAAAAAAAAAACCCAGAAAAGTTCCCAGGGTTTGTCTTAGAATTAGCCAGTGGAGCTGGACCCGGTTCCACCACTAAACCCTCGCGAACTGTAGGCTTTCGTGCCCCTCACCGCTCGCCTCTCACTCCTGGACCAGCACTGCACCCTCCCTCGCCTGCCGCAGGGGGTTAGTGACATAAGCAACTTTCGTTCCCCCCTCCGCCCCCGTCTTGGTACGGCCTGTCCGGCGTTCGACGTTTCACACCCCCCCTTTCCTTCCAGGTTGGTTCAGCCCCCGTCTACTCCGGGGTGGTGCTTAGCCGGCGCCAGACCGACCCTCGACTTCGGAGAGGCAGTGCGGTTCCTCTGGGTGCTTCCTCCTCTCCTTCTTCGGTTTCTTCGTCTTCTTCGGCCTCCTTATCCACTGTAGAAAGCCAGGACCCTGGTGTATGCCCCACCCCTGACCCTGTTAGAGATATGTCCACTCCGGCTCGGCGGCGCCTTATGAGGGACTTCAAGAGGTAACCAAGGGGGACCGGCGAGGCCGGGGGCTGCCGGCCAGGGCTCAGGGCGGGTCCCAGGGCTGCCCGGGTCGGGTGGGGTGGGGGCAGTCGGGAGTGGACACGAGTGCCGGACTAGGGGATCCCTTTTTGTCTCTCTGAAGGTTGCAGGAGGATCCTCCCGCTGGTGTCAGCGGGGCGCCATCCGAGAACAACATAATGGTTTGGAACGCGGTCATTTTTGGGTGAGTCTGCGTTCTAGACGTTGGCAGGGGATGGGGGACACGAGCTGGCTCATTGTGCCCTCTGGGCCGGGCCCCTTGCGAAAGCAGAGGGTGAAAGGGAAGATGTTTGGGTCTGGCTGGGCCTAGGCGCCTCCCCTGAGCCTGTGCCTTGATTAGCTCAGTTCCCGCTGCCAGGGGAACCATTTGGGGTTCTAGGGGGGCGGGGCGGGGAGTGGTGGCGGTTAGGCGCGGCGGCCTGTACTGTGTTTCTGAGCCCAAAACATCTATTTGTAGTGGTTTTCTGACCCAGGCAACAGTGGTTGGCCAGAGGTGAAGATAGCAGAGCTAGGATTAGCTGTCTCCTAAGATGAACTGGGGAGAAGGGAGCCCCCCTTAAGCGGGAACTGACTATTTTTCTCTGTGTTTCAGGCCTGAAGGGACCCCATTTGAAGATGGTAAGAGAGTTTCTTTACTACCTTTTAGGAGTCTGATCATCTGGGTAGAAGGTTCCCAGTCATCCTGGAAGTGTCTTCTACTTTAAGGAACCTGCCTACTAAAGGCTTGAGCAGAATCCAGTCTCTGGCAGGTTGTTCTAGATTCTGTCCACTTGACTAGAACCACACCTTCTTTTTTTCTTGCTTTCTCCCTTAAAAAGAAATCTAGGTAAGGCAGACACTTTTTTTTTTTTTTTGAGATAGAGTCTCACTCTATACAGCCCACAGCAACTTCCAACTCCTGGGCTTAGGCGATTCTCTTGACTCAGCCTCCCGAGTAGCTGGGACTACAGGAGCCCACCAAAATGCCCTGCTATTTTTTGTTGCAGTTTGGCCAGGGCCGGGTTTGAACCCACCACCCTCGTTATATGGGGCTGGCACCCTACCCACTGAGCCATAGGCGATGCCCAGCAGACACTTTTTAAAAGAAGCAATTGTAGTACTGACACTAAAAATTTTTGAGGTTTGGACTATAATTCTGCTAAATTCAGCTCTCCATCAAGATACTTAGTATAAATCCAACCAGTTGCTGGCAGTCAGCAGAGGCTTCAGAAACTATCTGGTTCAGAATTCTATTGCAAGGGCAGGAATTGTATTTAGCAGGTGCTTAATATGTGTGTGTTGGTTGTTGAATGGATGCAAGAATACTTTGCACACAGCTATCTGGTTTCCACAATCTGACATTGAATGCCTGTTAGCCTCACATGATCTTAAATGCCTCATTTGAGTATAATATTGTTTCTTATTTTTAAATGAACGTGCAGTGTGCTTTCAAGAAGATTTTAGAACCAGTAATCTCAGAACAACTTCAGAATTGAGGTTGGCCTTAATGTACCCTTTTGATGAGTATCCAAGCTACTGGCAATAGGTACATTTTTAATTGATTTAGGATTAACTTTTAAAAACACATGTTAATAGCTTTTTAAAAACCATGATTTTTGATAATTATAGATTCATGTGTAATTTCAAGAAATAATGCAGAGAGACTTGTATATCCTTCACTCAGTCTCTCCTGTCCCCATTGCTGGTTTGGTAACACATTGAATAACTATATTACCTGATCATAACCAGAAATTGACATTGATTGTTTTACATGACTCAGTTTTGTGTGTGTGTTTAGGTAATGTTTTCTTTAAAGTTTAATACATCTGGAAGATTTAAAAAAGTATTTTAACTCATGAAATTGTTTAATATTTGAGGTATTTTGAAAAGAAAAGGATCTTCTTTTGTTTTTTTTCTCAATGATATATCTTGGTTCAGTCACTCAAACACATACACCCTTCTGTTTGAAGGTGGGAGCAAAAAAGTTTTTGCAAACTATATAATAACACAATAACATACTTGCTGAGTTGGAATCCTTTTTGGTGCTGCCAGTCCCCAAAATGTTGTGAGGTTAAATCAATATCAAATAAGTGCATAACTAATCTCAAATACTCAGGTTTCCCTAAGAAAATGGATAGTCACCTAAATATTGTAACTTCCTCTCTACCTTTACCCCCTGGGTAAATATCATTGCTTTTCAGGGTTGCAATAAAAAAGACATAGCAGAAGAGAGTGATTCTGAGTACATACTACTTTGGTGCAGCTAATCATTTGAACTGATCTGTAGCAAGAGTTAGCTAGACTTAATTTTCCTCTACTAGATTGGTGCTAGTTCTTTATACTTAAGTTTTATGTGCAGATTAACTGTGTATTTGCTTTAGCTCTAGTAGGCTTTGGTTTCTTTTTGTTGGTTTTTTTTTGCAGTTTTTGGCCGGGACTGGGTTTGAACCTGCCACCTCCGGCATATAGGGCCAGTGCCCTACTCCTTTGAGCCCCAGGTCCTGCTACCCTAGGCTTTGTTTTCATTGGCTTTTTTTCCCCTCATTTTACCCTGACTGCTTTTATACTGGGCACAGCTTTATTAATAGCACATCATTTTGCTAGGGATTGGCTACTTAAATATTTCAAGGGTGCTTCTCTTGTTTTAAGTGGTATGAATTGAAAAGGTACTTAAGGAGTCCATTATCTACCCGGACTATCCCCTTTAACATTACTGGCTCTATTTTTAATGGTGTCTTATCTTTATCCAGGTATTACTGAATTACTCAGGGTACTCCTTGGTATTCATTCTGTTGAACAGTCTGCTACCCATGGATGCTTCCTCAAGTGTCTAGAATACTGTGGCTACAAAAAAATATATTTTTGGTCATTTTTTGAATACTCCTTATTTATATTGGGAGAATTTCCAGTTGGAGAAAAGACTGATTAGGGATAAATGATATAGTTGATTTTGTTATTTCCAAAGTGATATAAATTAAGACCCCTCCAAAACTACCTTTGTTTCTTCCTTGTAAACCATTTGTGGTAGAAGTTTCTGGAATAGTCAGGACCTAGTTAAAGAGATGCAATCTTAAGGAACTCTTACAGGTATTTTGATTTCACTTCACATACTTGAAATACAAGGAATATGTTCTTGAGAGCTTATACTACCAAAACACTGCTTCCTCATCAAAATATATTGGTAAATATACTGAAAACAAAGGTTATGGAATGTAATATTCTTTATCATGTAATCTAAAAATTAGTAATAGTAAGGTACTAGTATTTGCTTTTCATAATAGATGTGTCCTTTGGAATTCAGATATAAATGTTTCTTCTCTTAAAATGAATCTCCTAAAGTCCACTAAGGGTGTTCTTAAGGTAATGATATCTTATACTGTAGAGTTTTGGGTAAAAATCAGAATTTTCAGCCATCAAAAAAAAAATTATTTAAGAGACAGGGTCTCACTTGTTGCCCAGACTACTCTTGATTTTGTGAATGCCTATAGGCAAAACACACATTATCTAGTTCAACTTTAACCCCCTGTTATTGCCATACACCAGCCATTTAACTCATTTACATAATTTCCCACGTCTCTATGTGTAGTTGTAGTAATTGATACTTTCCTCACAATGTTTTAGCCTCCTCAGGAAGATGAACAAAATTAGTATAAGTTGTGTACAACAATGGTGAGGCTTAAATATTCAGTTATTTTACAGCTTAGCCTTCTAAATATTCAGAGGATAGACTCTAGTCTGAAACGGCATAATACTACGATTTTTAATTTCCTTAACATTTGTTTTTGATCTCAGAAATTACATTGAGGGTTGGTTGTACTAATTAGAGAAGTTCTGATTGTTTAACTTAGTTAAAAGTATACCTTCTTTTTAACATGTATCTTGATTTAACGTGTACCTTGAATAAGATTTGAGTAACTCTTAATTAAGTCTCAAGTAGATACAAACAGGTTGCTTGACTTCTGAAGATATTAAATGAGCTGTTTTAAAAGACTTCTGATTAACTTCTTTGGTAGTTAGGTAACCATTTCATTGAACTTCTAGGCAAGCATAGGCAGAAAGTTCAAGTCAGGGAATTTGTAAACCAACATAGGTACTCAACTTGGATTTAACTGAGTATTTGTTATAGGCTGGAAAGAAAGTGCTATTAATATCTGAGTTCATTAATTGTATATTTCTTACTGACAGTGGAAGTTTGGATTATTGGTTTTTGCCTCCACTAGCTGTGTCTAGAGATGTGAAACTTAATATCTACTTGCTTATATTTATGGCACACTTTGTGGTACTATGTATATTTCTTTCCTTTAAATGCTACAACAATACTGTGTGGTGGATACTGTTATTATAATCTCATTTAACAGATGAGGAATTTGAGATTTAGTAAAGTTGAGCACCTCCCCCAAGCTTTTATAGATAGTAAATAGCAAAGTGAGGATTTAACCCCACGCCTATCTGACTGCAAAAGCTCATGGTCTTACCCATTATGCTCTGCTGTTTGCTCATGCCTTCCCTATGTATCGTTTTACCACCTTTTAGATACTACATATCTTTTTTTTTTTTTTGAGTCTGAAGCTGTTGCCCTGGGTAGAGTGCTGTGGCATCACAGCTCACAGCAACCTCAAACTCTTGGGCCTAAGTGATTTTCTTGTCTCAGCCTCCCAAGTAGCTGGGACTACAGGCACCTGCTACAACGCCCACCCATTTTGTTGTTGTTGTTGCAGTTGTCGTTTTAGCTGGCCCGGGCCTGTTCGAACCCGCCAGCCTCAGTGTATGTGGCCAGCACCCCTACATATCATATTAATGATGGTTTTAAGATAGTTGAGATCTCCATGTGCTATTAAATTGGCTGTTTTAGAGCAATTCCTTGATGATGAGGGTAATCTCTTACCTACATTTTAATCAGATTTCAACATTGATTCAAGTGTATTTACACTGGAGATACATAAGGGTGCTCAAAGTTTTGAACTCTCTAACCCATTCTCACTTTTTCTTGCATATTATAATGTCAGTAATACTGAAAAGGAAAAATCTATGCTTTCTTCCTCAAAGAGAGGAAGTTTTATGACCAGGTGTTGCTAAGGGTGAAGTATGTTCTGATGGAATATTGTGTGTCCATTCTAGAAGATTTTAATTTTCTTTCCTCAGTTATAATACATGTTACCTTCAGAATTGCTTTCAAAAGAAAAGTAGTTTAGAGGTCAACAGTAGTCTGAGGAATATAACGTGTCTCTATACTTTGTATTTTAAATTATTCTGAAACTTTCGGACACATGTTCATACCAAGGACAACTTTGTTAGCAAACTATTCCCTTTGAGTTTGCTAGTAGGAAACAAAGTTTTTGGTATTGTTAATGTTACAGATGTAGCAGTAGATGTGAACTTATCAATGGGAACAAAAAGGAAATAAATTGCTAACTCAGAAGGAACAAGTAGTAATTATACTCTACTTGAACTATGGTCTATTGTATTCAAGTAAAATGTATTAAATGAAATCAAACATGCATTACCTTATACCAGACAGAAACTGATTCCTTTAAGTTTACTTAGAAATTTCAGTCAGGAAAAAACATTGGTCAGTTGTCCTCTTCAATTTACTTAACAAACACAATTTTTTTTTTTTTGGCAGTCTTTTGGCCGGGGCTAGGTTTGAACCCACCACCTCCGGCATATGGGGCCAGCGCCCTACTCCTTTGAGCCACAGGCGCTGCCCCAACAGACACAATTCAGAATAACATTTTGAAGAGTTTAATCTCCCTAAATCACAACATTCTACAATTCTTGAGCAAGATCCAGTTTGTCTATGCCTTATAAACATTTGATAGTGTGCTTTAGGGCCTCCTGCTACTTTAGATTGACAGATATGGAGAAAAATCATTTCAATAGTAGCATAGACAAACATCCTTAGAGAAATTTGGTGATTTTAAACTTATTTCTGCCATTAATTCTCTCAATAAGTGTGAATTGAGTTGATTTTATAGTAAAGTACTTTGTGAGTCATACATAAGGTTTTTGAGAGGACTATGAAGATTTTTCTGGCTTAAATTCAACTAAGTTTTCATTATAGATAGTGTCACTATTACATGTAGAGGAACCAGTTAACACTTTTATACTTTCTTTTATTTAAAAAATAACTTGATTACAGATTTGTATTTCTAGAATTGGTTTTTGAACCTTTGTGCTCTCATTTCTTCTAGTCCATTTAAAAATCAATGGAGAGTTTAAGATGGTAGCTGACTAAAAATAGGGCTTTGAGGTCTTTTGGTCTTCTAAAGGAAGAAGGCTAAATTTGGGGCTGAGTTTCTTGTCATTTTAAGGATGTTTTCTTTTTCTTTTTTTTTTTTTTTGAGACAGAACCTCAAGCTGTCCCCCTGAGTAGAGTGCTGGTGGCATCAAAGCTCACAGCAACCTCCAAGTCCTGGGCTCAAACAAGTCTCCTGCCTCCGCCTCCCAAGTAGCTGGGACTACAGGCGCCTGCTACAACACCTGGCCATTTTTTGGTTGCAGCCATCATTGTTGTTTGACGGGTCCAGGCTGGGGATTCGAACCCGCCACCTTAGGTGTATGTGGCTGGCGCCTTAGCCACTTGAGCCACAGGCGCCAAGCCTTAAGGATGTTTTCAAAATGTACAGTAGCTAAAGGCAGTAATTTTGAGTTTATAATAGCTGTCTTTAAGTTTAGAGTAGAGTAATGGTAAGACAAAAAACCAATTCTCCTTTGAGTAGTTCTTAGAGCCATTTCTAGAGGTATGTTTCTTACTTGGTCTCTCTTTCCTCTCTACCCTGTATCTTTGCATTATTTAATATTTGAAAAAAAACATGTACTATTAAAGTCCTACCGAACAAAGTGATAAATACATTTTCTTAACCCTTTCTTTTCTAACTACAGGAACATTTAAGCTTACAATAGAATTCACTGAAGAATATCCAAATAAACCACCTACGGTTAGATTTGTCTCTAAGATGTTTCATCCAAATGGCAAGTATCACTTTTAGTACAATATTTTAAACTATTACAGTGTTTATTATGTAGTATTCCACATTTGTATTTACTTGTCTGTGGTGCCTGAGTATTTAGGCACCTTGTTACTTCCTGAAAGTTAAATTTGTTCATGATGGTCTATCGCTGTCTTGACCTGTTGGCCTAGAACTGAAGCAGTGAGGGTGTTTTCCCTTTGCCTTGAGTCTAAGAGCCTCCCAGTTTTGATGATCTTTGTCATTTACTTATTAAACAAAAATAAGAACATTCTTGAAGTTTTCTTTGAACGCGAGGCCATTGGTGTAGTCTTGTATTTATTTCCACTGGCATTTAAGACAGTAATTTTCAACTCTGGATGCGTACCAGAATTACCATGGAACATTTGATAAATACAGATGCCTAGGCTACATTCCAGACCAACTGAATATTAGATTCTGGTTGTTGAAAACCAGGCATACAGTATATTAGAAAAGCACCACAGGTGATTCTAACTTACTATTTTGCTTTTTTGTTTTTTAATAGTAGTAATCCTAGAACAGTTTACCTTTTATTCAGATTAATAGCATATTTTTTCAGGGTATCAGATATTTTTATCTTTATTCCAAGATTAAACCTTGTAAACTCTGAGCTATCTTTTATTATTTCAGATAGTAGAGAGTTTACAAATTTGGTGGGATGAATTTCCCACAAGTGGGTCTCTAGTGGATAGCTATCCACTAGAGACCCACTTATAAAAGTGTATGATTTCTTAGATAATAGGGCAGCTTTTCAGAAGAATGAGCTCTAAGTATCTTACAGTTTTATAGAGAGCACATTTGACATTCTCTGATAATCCTGATTGTTTTACTGGTGATAGTTATGATGCATATTTTTAGGCAATTAACTGGGAAATAGCCTAGGAATCTTTAAATTTCAAAAGCAAAGTTTTCTTGACCAATTTTTGTTTTGATTATAATGTTAAAACCTTGTGGTCTCATTATGTTTAACTTACCTATTTCTGTGTTTTTAGTTTATGCAGATGGTAGTATATGTCTGGACATACTTCAGAACCGTTGGAGCCCAACTTATGATGTGTCTTCCATTTTAACATCCATACAGGTGAATTTTTCTTTAATGTAACTTTTTATATTAGCAATTGAATTGTTTTAGAAGGTCATAACATAATAGATCTTTTAATTTTTGGCCAAAGCTTATTTATTTCATAGATGAAATGTAGACCATTAAGATTTTAGTCACCAGGCTCAGTGCCTATAGCTCATCTGCGAGGGTGCTGGCCACATACACCAGGGCTGGCGGGTTCAAACCCGGCCCAGGCCTGCCAAACGATGACAGCTACAATTAAAAAAAATAGCCAGGTGTTGTGGTGGGTGTCTATAGTCCCAGCTACTTGGGAGGCTGAGGCAAGAGAATCACTTAAGCCCAAGAGTTTGAGGTTGCTCTGAGTTGTGATACCATGACACTTTACCAAGGGCGACATAGTGAGACTTTGTCTCAAAAAAAAAAAATCTAAGTCACCAGAAAATTTATATGTATATTTGCCTAGCTACTAGCAGATTAATGTAACTAAGTTCATATGCTAAAGACAATAAATGCAGCTGTTACTTAAGATAATTTGAGTGTCACTATCTTATACAATGACTGTTTATTCTGAACATGCATTTTTTGCATTAAGGAACTGACATTTTAAAAATTGTCTCTTTTAAAAAAACAGTCTCTTTTGGATGAACCCAATCCCAATAGTCCAGCAAACAGCCAGGCTGCTCAGCTGTACCAGGAGAACAAGCGGGAATATGAAAAGCGTGTTTCTGCAATAGTAGAACAGAGCTGGCGTGATTGTTGACCCTGGGTGCAGCAAAAGCAGCTGGTATCAGAAGAATACATATTGATGTGTTTGTCGGCTTCCTATCTTCAGTGTCATTACATTTACTTTATTAAAAGCAAAATAGCTATTGTGCTGTTTCCATCATCCCTTGCCAAGCCTTTCCTGCCCCTTCTACCTTCTCCTTGAACATCAGAAAACACCCTCTATGAAATCAAATGTACTGTACCTGGGTTACTTGCAAAACTTACTAATGCTTAATTCCTTTTCTGTTGTATCTCATCTCTAGTCTTTGAGGAGTTACTTTTGTTACTGTGCTTTACAGTAAGCTTTTAAAATGAATTGTTATACAAGTGGTGCTTATGCATAGCTTGATGACCAGGATGCTATTTTTAACAAAATGAATGCTGAAGTGTTTCATCCTGGCTGGTCCTTCTCTTGTGTTGGATTTAGGAGTGAATGTGTTTGGAATATGGCCTATATAAAACAGAAACAAATCCATGTAAACATCAATTTTGAAAGGGGAAAGAAGTTCAAAATCCTATGATGCTAAGACTTAAGCAATATGAACTACAAGATGGTATTTACTGGTAGGAAGAAGAATGTTGAAGGACTCAGCCAAAGTAGTGCAGCAATTGTAACTGACACATCCTCTCAGTGCAAGAACTGACTGGACATACCTGTGCTAAGTTTCAATACTGGTCTTCAGGGTTTTTGCTTTGTTTTAAAGAGGTGTGGGAGCAGAGGAATGGAAATCCATCATCAGTTTTTGAGCCAGGGAAAGGTGAACATCTTTTAATCTTTTCGAAGGAGCAGTGCTGCCCTAGATGAACAAACTTAACAGTCCTCCATCCTTTTTTTTTTTAGTTTTAATTAAGGGAATATATCTGTGGAAAACTAATTTCCACTCAAATCTTGAGTTATTGCTGCATGCTTTGGTTTCTTCTTCCCTTTCAGCATTATGAGAACCTTAAAGCCAACATCTGCATCTTCTTTTGGATATTTATACTTTTAAATATACAGCACCTTTACATAGCAGTGTGGGTCAAGGCTTGTAAATGTTTTATCTAATGTTCCATTGTCACCTTTTATGCATTTATCACTCTTCCAACTCTTAACTTTGCACAAGTAACCCATGTAAAAAAAATGTACATTTTTCAAAAGTTGTAAATAAAAATAACCTTAAAATTTCATAGTCAAAAGTATATTTTAACTCAGTATAAACTTTAAAATTTTTTCTTGGGGGGGAGTCTGATGTCAACTCATTTTCTTCTTAAACATTATGGTAAAAGCAAAAATACTCTTGGAGTGGAAAAGAGAAGACAATAGATACTGTTGGAGAGAACCTTTTTTTTTTAGTTATAAGTATTAATGCTTTTTTTAAACAAATCAACAATATAAAATTATTAAATAAAGCTACTTCAATATACATTATGGTCAGATAAGGAAATAAAATTGTGATAAGGGGGGAGAAGAAAAACAAGTACTTGCCAGCTGCCTCAGAGACCAAGCTCTATCTTAATCTTGACATTCCAACTCTCAAAAAACCCTACCTTAAAAACAAATAGTATCAAACTATTATAAAATGGTGTTTTAAATCCTATGTAAAGTTTGGGAATACAGATATCCTCATTTACCTTGTTTAAACAAAACACTTTCTTCTGAGAAGCAACCAACTTCTAAAGAGCCAAGTACAGTAACTTTGTAAAAACTATCACCTCTGGAGTGGTGCCTGTGGCTCAAAGGAGTAGGGCACTGGCCCCATATACTGGAGGTGGTGGGTTCAAACCCAGCCCTGGCCAAAAACTGCAAAAAAAAAAAAAAAAAACAAAAACAAAAAAACAAACCTATTACCTCTAAGTACTTGTTTGGGTGAGGTGAGGGTGTTATACATGTATCCCACTTACCCATGAAGATATGGGACTTAGGCCACAATTTGGGGAAGTTCACTCTGCACTAAAACCACATTCAGTGGATTGTTTCACCTAGCAGCAATTTCCTTAAATATGCTTCTTATTTTCCCTCAAGTCCATTTCTGCCTCAAAGTAGAACCACGTTAAATTGGTCTTGTCTTGGTGGATTAGTTTTATATTAACTTTTTCATCCTGCTCTTGCTGGGTACCTTAAATATTGACACTATTAATCATACCAAAAAACTTTTTGGTGATACTAGGTAAGGATAAATTTAACAACTTTTTCTTTTGTATACCTCCTGGGAAACACTTTTCTCAATCTCTTTTATGGGCTAATCCTTTTAAAGTCTTACAACAGAACCAAGGAGCTGACCTCCCAAAACAACGTATCCATGGTCAAAGGCAACACGAACCATTCATTCGAATGTTTAATGCCAATTGCCTTTTTCCCCCTTTACAATTTTTAACAAACACCACAAGCCGCCTGCATGTAATGATTATAGCAAAGTTAACTAAAACAGATTTTCAAGATCCCTTTTCAAATGGCAGTCAAATTTGAACTTGAGTTTTCAATTCTACACTTGTTAATGTGGGGGAGAGAGTATGATGAAGAATCAAAGTTGTAATTAGAGTCCTTTATTTAGGGCCTTTCTCCAGCTTCAGAGGTTACTCATAGCAAAGAGAGTGCATTGCATAATACTAAAAAATAGAAACCCAACAGAATGCATATTTCCATTCATTTTGCATCAAAGTTGAGGAAAAAATCCAAAAAGTGTATCTGTGAGACTCAATGCTATATATAAAACTGAAAGCAGAGTTAGTTCCTCAGTATAACATATTTAACCCAAATAAAACTTGAAACTGCTCACATACCTGTGTAGGTTATATCAGGGTTGCTGGGTTAAAAATAATTATTCAAAGACTGGGAAAATACAGGAAGGAGCCAACTCAAGGGGACAAAAATGAAACAGCAAGGTTGTCATCAGGTCATTCTTGACAACCCCATTTCTCACAATTATTTTATCCTCAAGCAGAGTTACATGATTTAATTATAAGTCTGCATCAGTGCCAAAGCTGATCTAAGAAATTAGGGGATCTGGGCCCTCAAATCTAGGAACCAAACCTGTATATACTCACTTGCATGGAGCCTTCCTTACTGTAACTACCTTTATATTCTGTTGCATTGGACTCACCTAAATAAACCAGATTTATATGGAACATTTCCCTATCTTTTCTCTAAAAAAAAAAATCACTTGGGAAGGAAGAAATGTAGAGATAAATGAGTCAAGTTTTCACATTCCTTAATCTCCAAAGCCACTCTTAGAGAACTGAAGACTGACTGAGCCATAGCTTCTTTCTTAGCATAAACTTGCAGGCAAAAAGAAATTGTAATCCCAACGTCTCTATAAAGATCTTAACTTAGATCCCTTTGCCACTGTTAAAATACTAAATGCTAAGACAAAATGCACACCTCATTTCTCTACCTACCAACATAAGGAAAGGCTATACACTGTAGAAAGAAACATGGTTAGGAGAAAGCAAATATCACACACTGTTAGTCACTGTAGGTGACTACAAGTTGCAGAGATCCAGACGTAAAGGACAATCCTTTTATATTTTTAAAATATTCATTTAACTGTAGTTAATAGCTTCTTAACTTCAAAATAGTAAAAAATAGGAGAAAAGAAATTACTGTTAATCATGGGCCAATTACACGTCAAGCATGGTGCTAAATGTTTTAAGACACTATAACCTAACTGTCCTGAACATCATTGCATTGGAGGTGTTCCATCAATATCAATATTCATCTGTGCTGTTATAAGTGGGGTTATACTTAATTTATCTGAGATACAAAAACAAAATCACATAAAAATTAACAGCCAAATATCTGGCGAAAGCCAGCATGTTGATCCATAGGGGGGAAAAACTGTGGTGGGGAAGTGATTCCTATCTGGTCCTCTCTATTGAATCATCATAATCATCCACATGTGCGCTGATGTTGAACTATTTTGTGTAAACATCACTTTCTTTCTCTAAAGACCCAAAGTCCTGCTACTAGGCTGCTGCCCAGAATTAAGCACACCACCGTCTTGATCAACTTTGGCTCCTTTTTATTCAGGAAGCAACACTAATTCTTTTTATACATTTTTTTTACATTCCAGAAGTAAGCGAAAATAGCAGTTTTAAATATGTTACAAAGTTGGCTTTTTAGGCTTAATAAGCTTTTTGAGAGAGGGACAGGCCAACTGACCTTTTCATCAAAGCACCAATGTATCTTCAGTCTTTTACAAGCTCTACCATAGCTGTGGTTGCTTTGGATGTGCTGCACATCCAAACCGTGTGAAAGCTATAATGGAGAGTTGCTGTGAGTCTCTCTGCAAGGCACCAAGAACAAACAGTTTAAGCTTCCTTTCTTCAGATTGAATCAAAGTTTTTAAAACTTTTCAACTGCTCTCTCAAGAAGTGCTCTCTAAGCATGAAGACTAGAATTTGTTAAAACCCATATATCACAAGATACAATAATTCACTTCCAATATTCTGGAAATCATATGGTAGAAGTTATAAATAAAAGAACACGAAAATTACTTTAAGAAACTTTTACATCTTTTAGTTGGTAAGGACATTTTTACATGTACTTCACAATTTACTGTTAAACATTCTATAACTGGCTTCACACAAAGATGAAAATAGATAATACAAAATGATCTGACATTTGTTTAAAGTCTGGAAGTAAGACTGGAGTTTTTAGTGCAGTCAATATCAACTTTACAGATTGCTGTGCTATGCCCTTGAAAATGAGAATTTCTTTGTCAAAGTGAAATTCCATTTGGATATGTGTTCTTGCTTATACAAACTACTAAAATCTGAGGGACATAGCAATATCAAAGACACAGACAGTAACTGCACCATATCATCTGCTGGATTAAGCTAATACAAGTGGACAGAATTCATCAGCTTCCAATATCTAATAAAGCACTAAATGAACAAGGTGAGACATCTTAAGAATGCAATCAGAACATGTAGCATTTAATTTATAAATCTGCCTCATAGACATTTATAAAATAAATTAATATCTCAATTTGCCTGAGGCATAACAAGCTCATAATGCCCCACTTGGCCCTCCTGTTTGAGCTGATCCAGTAGGTCTTCCTTCCGTCTTTTTCTACCTACCACCAGGTACCTATCATGGCCTACACCATGAGACTTACTCTTAAGACCATACTTTTGGGCAATCTGATGTATTTGCTTTCGTTCATCATTAGTCAGCTCTCTAGAGAAAGTCAAATCTGTGTGGCTCTCAGAGCGGGCATAGTTTCTGATGATCTGTTCGATATCTCTCTTGGCAATTTTATTTACCCTCTCCACATCCAAACCAAGCCCTTCCCGCTTATGCTGCTCTTTGACTGAGATGGGCTCTCGTATTCCCTCGCCAGATTTCCCCAAACCACCACCAGTCCAACCCATCTTTCTCAGCAGCTGATTGCCTATGTTATCTTCTTTGATTTGTTGTTTGTAAGCCTCCTCGGCTGAGCGGCCCTGAATTTCATTTCTTGAAATCACATCTTCAATAGTTCCTTTCTTCAAGTTGTTAATGACAGTTGGCTGGGTCTTTTTGAGGGTTTTCACAGCTTCCCCAGCAGCTTCGTATTTGACAGTTTTCTTCACCCCAACTGCTTCTGCAATTACTTCACTCTCTAGAATCACCTTGCATTTCCAGCGGAGGCCTGTCATCCTTTCATAGACATACTCAACTGTCATTCGGTTAAACTGAGCTGTATCATTCAGTGTGCACACAGGATTTGAAGAATTCTCGTAAACTACAAGATCCTTTATATCTTTCTTCTTTCCAGATCCTTTGGGTGAAGAGCCTGTATGGCATTGTGAACTTTTGACAGATGGGTAAGTGGGCTGTGTTTTTTGAAGAATTTTCAAAGCCTCATCAGCAGCTGCATGTTTACTTGTTTTCTTGGTTCCATAACCTTCAGCTAAGCAGTGATCTTGCAAAAACACTCGACAACGCCACGTGCGATTTGGCATCATCTCATACTTGTATTCAACTGACATTTTGTTGAATGAGGCAGAATTGTTAAGGATACCAATTGCATCGTTTGCATTTTCTGTAATGACAAAATTAGTCCAGTGTTTGGCAGAAGCATTAAAAATTGGCTGCCCAGAAGCATCTTTACTTAGCACCACTAGGTCTTCTGGTGGTTTCAGAGCTGGAGGAAATTCATATGGAGGCACACCAATCTGACATACCACGAGGTCCTCTCCAAATGTATGCTTGAATTTCCGCCGGATAACTCTAACTTCAATACGTTTCTGCAAGAGTTTTACAGCTAGCTCAGTAGCTCGATCCCTGGACCCATTCTTGCTGCCAGCATAACCTGTAGTTAAGTAAATATTTTGGCATCTAACTTCACAAGCATAACCATCTATTAAAAGTTTTTTATTTTTGGGAATGTCAGCAGGAGGGATTTCTTTTAAAGGAGCATATATATACTCAGGATTTGTCTTACATGCCTGAATACACCGAGTTAACATATATGTGTAATTAATTTTATCAGATCCAGTAGTCATCTCTGGATTAGAAAGGTTCTTCCAGATAGTCGCTGTTAATTTTTCAATAAAAAACTGCTTCTCAGCTACCACTGACTCAGGAAATGTCTGTGATGGTGAAGGCTCAGGAGCTGGCTGAGAGTTTGCCTGCTGTGATGTGCTGCTTGGGGTGGGGTTCCCACTGTCAAAATACATGTTGGCGGTAACAGGCTGGTCTTTCGTGAAAATAAATCCTGATGAATCACAATACTGAGAATTCCCATCTTGTATACTGAAAGAGTCTTGAGTATAATCTTGGTAGATGTCTTTTTGCATGCCGGCCAAATGCATTTGTTCATTTACCTCTTTTGTTTGAGGACCATAAGGATCTTCCTGTCTTTCATCTTTTGAACTACTAGCTACAAAATGTACAGGCTCAAAACGAGGTCTCGCATGGAATTTGGAACCGGCTTGCTTTTTAGGAGGATTTTGACCTATAGAATGAGTGAAATTTACAATTCATTAAAATGGGAATATTTCAAAAGAACCAAGCAGGAATATAGTACTTGCAAGCTGCATTGTTGGTACAAGACATATCCTGTTACGTTGCACGAAGGGATTCAAACATCAACGTAAGATTCCAGCATAAGGAGGGATGCTCCCTGTCCTTCCATGTGTAAAGGGAAGACTCTTGATAGAAAATATATCATTGAATCAAGTATTCTGGTCACCACCATGCATGACTGGTAGATGCTTTTGCATCAAATGAGCTAAAACACAGGAAAGTGTACTCTTCACCTAGACTGGAAAGTAAAGTAGACTGGAAGGTTGTTCCAGTACAATCTCATACCACCTGTGCTGAAAAGCTCACTTAAGGATTTCAAATGGAGTAAATGACTCTAATGCAACAGAGATGATGACCAGACGTAGTTACAAAACCTCTATTTTTCCCATCAGAGGTGAGTGACTCTGTGATGGTGTTTTACACAGTTGTGACTAAAAATCAAAGAAAAAGAATTATCAAGATTCTAAAGGTTTTCGACTTCAAAACCTTAGTTCTGACCTACTCTGCACAAAAGGGAATTTGCCGTATTTTATTTCTAAAACTAACAACAGCTGGAAACTAATGATTTATGGGGGATACCAAATTTAAAGCTATGGAAGAACCATGTGTTGAGGCTACACCAGACACTAGAGCAGGTGTCCTCAAACTACAGCCCACGGGCCACATGCAGGCCACTGAGGATGTTTATCCGGTCTGCTGGGTGTTTTTGCCGCTGCTGCCTGTCCTGCTTAGCAGCCAACTGGTCCTGCGCCCACAGTCTGGCCCTCCAACGGTCTGAGGGACAGTGAACTGGCCCCGTTTAAAAAGTTTGAGGACCCCTCCACTAGAGCTTCCTCCCTGTAACACTGCTCAGTAGAAAGCTGGTCTGTCCTGGACTCATCCAAGAGGATTTAGTTACTTAGATGCTCAAATGGTCACAGTATAAGGTTCTATTTTGAGGGAGGTTCCATGGCATAAACTTCAAAAAGTTGCATAACAACATCACTTCAGTATTCTTAGTTTTCAGTTCTATTTAGCATCCTTCGAAAAACTGTACATAGCTAAAAACTCAACTCTTTTGCCTATGTGTAAGAACCAGTGTTACCAATCCTGTTAAAAGTCATGTATCATATTCATATCATTAGAAAAATCCCACCTTTCAGAAACAAGTATACTCACCATCACATGTTGAAAGGTGTCGTTTTTGACCTTTGGAAGGTTTAGACAGCATCAGATCATATGAAGGCATCTCCCCAATATCAATACCTTCAGCCATGTGGAGAATTTTTTCCATCAAGCGGGGGCTGTACCTATTTAAGTTAATATAATCTACAGTTAAAATAGGAAAGGATGTAGTTTTTTTTAAAAAAAACCTTCTAAATGAGCCAGTCTTATAATTGCTCCCTTGGGACTTTATCAACAGGGTATCCTGGATATGAAAGCAAAGAATGGGTCCTAAAATACTTACCTATCAAATGAGTAATTATGGTACTAATTAGGAATCAAGACCTTCCAGCAGAGGATATACAAACATAAAATCAAGAAATTTTGAAATTTTAGCAAAGATCTCTAACTTGAATAAAAAATATTGGTATAAATTCATGATTTATTTTTCCCTTTCACATATGCATATTGTATGTACATGATTATATTTATAGATGTACTAAGAGTATTAAGAGCTGTTGTTGTTAACACCCTGACTGTTATCATCAATGGCTCTATCATTTCTCATGTAAAGGAATCAGTCCTTAGAAAAATGGCTGATTACAAGTCTGGGGCAGAAAATGTCTAAGATGAACCTGGGAGATCTTGCAGATAGAACCAAGGAAACTGTCAAAGACCACAAAGGATATGTCCAATGGAGTCAGGAGTAAGAAAAAAAAAGGAATGGACTCAGGAGTCAGTATGAAAACATTCCCACTGGCAAATGAGCCAACTTGAGTATCCATAATAACAATAAATAACTAACAAAATTAGACATAAAATATGTTGAAAATCCATTAGTTCATAATGATACTTACAAACTCATTGGTTACCTTTGGAGGATGGAGGGAATCAAGTCACTATTCTGCAAACAGGTATATATGAAAGGAAGAAGGCAAGCATTTATCCTGCATTTTCCTGAAAATTATGTCAGAGAAATCAAAGAGTTGATAAGGAAAATCTTTTACAGAAGCATTTCAGTTAATAAATGAAGGAATGGGCTGGGCGTGGTGGCCCATGCCTATAATCCTAGCACTCTGGGAGTCAAAGGAGGGTGGATCACTTGAGCTCAGGAGTTCGGGACCAGCATGAGCAAGAGTGAGACTAAAAATAGCCAACTGTCATAGCTGGCATCTATAATCCCAGCTATTCAGGAGGCTGAAGCAGGAAGATCATTTGAACCTGAGTTTGAAGTTGCTGTGAGCTATGATGACACTAGGGCACTTTAACCAGGGTAAGAGAGAGACTCTGTCTCAAAATAAAGTAAAATAAATGAATGAATGATAGACCACGACCATTTTGCAGCCTATAATAAGATTTAAAATGATCATCAATGGCTCCTAAACCTATCTGATGAAAAGTTGATAGAAGAGAACCCAGAACTAGACCCACACAAATATTTTTAATTGATTGTTGACAAAGGTACCAAAGCAATTCAATGGAGGAAAGATAATCCACAAAGGGTATGGGAACAAATGGGCATTTATAAGCAACCGTACTAAACCCTCACAACCTAAGTATCACACCTTATATAAAAACTAACTCAAAATACATCACAGACTTAAATGGTAAACTATAAAATTTTGTAGAAAACACAGGAGAAGGCTGGGTGCAGTGGCACCTGTAATTCTAGCACTCTGAGAGACCATGGTGGGTGGATGGATTGTTTGAGCACAGGAGTTTGAGACCAGCCTGAGCAAGAGTGAGACCCCATGTCCACTAAAAAATTAGGAAAACTGAGGCAAGAGGATCGCTTGAGCCCAAGAGTTTGTGTTTGCTGTGAGCTATGATGCCATGGTACTCAACCCCTGGGCATAGCATAAGACTGTCTCAAACAAACAAACAAACAAAACCCACAGGAGAAAATCTATCTAGGCAAAGAGTTCTTAGACTTGACCCCAAAAGCATGATCCATAAAAGGAAATGGCAACAAACTGGACCTCACCAAAATGAAAAACTTTTGCTCTTGAAAGATCCTGTGAAGTGGATGTAAAGATGAGCTACAGGTTAGGAGAACATATTTACAAACCACTACCCCTACTGGCCAAAATGAGCCAACTTGAGTAACCTTTCCAACAAAGGACCAGATATCTAGTATAAAGAGCTCAGAATTCAACAGTTAAAAAAATCAAGTTAAAAATAAACAAGACACGAACAGAACATTTCATTAAAGAAGACAGACTTCTTCTTCTTCTTTTTTTTTGTTTTTGAGACAGAGTCTCTAGCTATCCCCCTGGGTAGAGTGCCATGGCATCACAGCTCATAGCAACCTCCAACTCCTAGGCTCAAGACCACAGGCACCCACCACAATGCCCGGCCATTTTTTGGTTGCAGCCATCATTGTTGTTTGGCGGGCCCGGGTTGGGGGTTCGAACCCGCCACCTTAGGTGTACGTGGCTGGCGCCTTAGCCAATTGAGCCACAGGCACCGAGCTGACAGACTTCTTTACATGAAATAAGTACATGAAAAGATGTTCAACATCATTAGCCACCAGAGAAATGCAATTTAAAACTACAATGAGATATCAGTATACACCTACCAGGATGGTTAAAATTAAAAATCGTGAAAATGCCAAATGCTGGCAAAAATGAGGAGAAACTAGATCGCTCAGATATTGCTGGCAGGCATGTAAAAATGGTATAGTGCCAGGGGTGTCCAACATGCAGGCCTGTGGGTTGCATACTGCTTTTATGAGGAATTTTTGTACTTATCTGTGGTATTGGATATCATGAATAGTATGCACAGAACGTTCTTTCTGTGCATACTTTTTTGTGTATTGTGTTTGTGTATTTGCCTTGTGGCCCAAACCAATTCTTCCAACATGCAGCAGAAAAGAAAAAAGGTTGGATACCCCTGGTAGTCACTCTGGAAAAACAGTTTGGCAGTTTCTTTTAAAATTTAATATCAATTGCCACGAGATCCAGCAATTGTGCTCCTGGGCATTTATTCCATGGAAATGAAAACTTAAGTTCACACAAGAACTTATACAGGAATGTTCACAACATGTTATTTGTAATAACTCAAACTGTAATCAGCCCAGGTATTCTTCAACAGGTGAATAGTTGAGTTCTGGTACATATACACCATGGAACACTGATCAGTAAAAATAAGGAGCAAAGTACTGATACGTGCAAAATTGTGTATGAGGAAGGTGAATGTGGTTATAAAAGGATGACACAAACCGTCTTAGTGGTATTGGAATTGTCCAACAGCACTGGCTATTGTGGTAGGTATGCAAAGCTAACTATGTGATAAACTGTATAGAACTACACACACACACACACACACACACACACACAGAGGTAAAATGAGGTAGGAAATCTGAGTAAGATTAGTGGATTATAACAATGTCACTGTCGGGCCGGGCACGGTGGCTCACGCCTGTCATCCTCGCACTCTGGGAGGCCAAGGCGGGCGGATAGCTTGAGCTCACAATTTTGAGACTAGCCTGAGCAAAAAGCAAGACCCCTGTCTCTGCTAAAAATAGAAAAACTGAGACAAGAGGATGATTGCCTGAGCCTAAGAGTTAGAGGCTGCTGTGAGCTATGATGCCATAGCATCAAAACCAAAACCAAAAACAATATCGTTGTCCTAGTTGTGATATTATAAAATAATTTTGCAAAATGTTTATTACCATTGGGGAACACAGGTAAAGAATACTAGGCATCTCTTGTATTGTTTCTTACAACTGCCTGTGAATCTACAATTATATCAATAAAAATCTGAATTTAAAAAGTTGATAGGGGACTTCATCATTTTAATACCACGAAAGTGGGATAATCAGAAATATACCCCCCAATGTGATACTACAAGACATACACAGACCTGGCTATAAAGTATTATTGCCCTCCAAATAATTGAACCCAAACCTATTCATGTCCCTAACTCCCAGAAACATGTTAAACAACACCATAAGAATATCATCAGCCCAGTTCAGAATGAGGGAACACTATGTAACAACCCAGTTTCTTTATCTAATAAATACTATAGTATGGAAATAAAAGGATAGGGGGAAGGACAATAGGTTAAAAGGGATAGATCAATGAAATATATAGATCTCATCCAGATCATGAATCAAACCAACTGCAAAAAGACACTGAGACACACATGGATGGAGCTGGAAAATGTTCTTCTTAGCAAAGTATCACAAGAATGGAAGAAAAAGTATCCAATGTACACAGCCCTATTATGAAACTAATTTATACCTTTCATATGAAAGCTGTAACCTAACAACAGCCTAAGAATATGGAGAGGGGGGAGGGAGAAGGGAGGGGGGAATGGGTAGAGAGGGGGGATTGGAGGGTTCACTTCTGAGGTTTATCTCACAAGGGTACAAGTGAATCTTTCTAAGAGCAGAATGTGAACATTTTAAAATAATAACTAAGAAAATGACATGAAGGCTATGTTAACCAGTTTGAAAGAAGTGTTTTGGATTGTGTGTGAAAATACCACACTGTACCCCAGAAGTGCATTAATGTACACAGTTACCACTCAATAAAAAAAAAAAGAAGAAAAAAAGACACTGAGACAAATGGAGGAAACTGAACATGGACTAGGCATCGGATTTGAAGAAGTGAGTGTTAATTCTGTTGAAATTATAAATAATTTCATTACAAATAATCATCATACAAATAATGGTATGTGAATATTTTAAAAAATCCTTATTTGCGGCTGGACACGTGGCTCATGCCTGTAAACCCAGCACTCTGGGAGGCTAAGGTGGGCAGATCGCCTGAGCTCACGAGTTCCGAGACCAGCCTGAGCTAGAGTAAGACCTTGTTTCTAAAACAAACAAACAAACAAAAACCAAAACATTAGCCAGGTGTTGTGGCAGGAGCCTGTAGTCCCAGCTACTCAAGAGGTGGCGGCAAGAGACTCACTTGAGTCCAAGAGTCTGAGGTTGCTGTGAGCTATGATGCCACAGCACTCTACCAGGGGCCACAAAGTGAAAAAAAAAATCCTTATTTGATACAGATACATACCAAATTACTTAACAGATGACATGATGGCAAGATTTTCAGATACATACCAAACTATTTACAGACGACACGATGGCAAGATTTCTTTAATATACTCCAGGGTATTCCCCCCACACACACAAACTGGAGTAGAACAGATGAAATAAGGATAGCATGACAGACGGCTGATAACTGCTGAATGATGGGTACACTGGGGTTCATTAAACTCTACTTTTGTGTGCTTAAAATTTTCCATAATAAAAAGTTTAAAATATATAACTTAAAATATGGCTCCTTATTAAGTAGATTGGCTGCTTAACAGAATAGCATTTATCTACAGAAAAATAAAAACATAGACTCAAATGATGTTTTTCTGCTTTTTTTTTTTTTTTATCCTGAGTACCGGCTTACCCTTCCTACCTTCAGAGCCTTTACCTGCTTATGACCAAAAAATAGACTCCTGCAGCATTTGGGAAGTTCTGAAAATGAGTAACTATCACATCTTTACAGGAATGAAAGTTTCTGAACTTGAAGGAAGCTAGCTTGGGTGCAACCTGCACTTCCCACTGATAACTGCTGCTGCTACCAAAACTGGTACCAAAGCCACGCCACTCACCTTGAATTCCAGTCAAAATTCTCCAGGCCTTCAATTAAAGCCTGATTCCCAAGTATGGTGTACAACTGCAAATGACATGTATATTTTACGGTGTGCATGAATGAGGCATTGGGGGCTCACTCCATTCACATTCTCCCTTGGCTCAGGTTTCTTCCAGGATTAGTAATTATTATGCCTACTTCACCATTCCCTATTCATTACATCTGCCACAAAATTCAACATCACTCATACTTTATAAAAATAAACCTTTGCGTAGGCTGCCACCTCAGTCAGATTCTCTGTCCTTTATTAGGAAGTCATAATATTGAAGAAGCCCAACCAGTCTGAACAATAATGAAAAAGACCACGTAGTACCTAACACTTGACTAGTCAAACAATGCAAATATTAATCTAAAGTTTTTAATGAGATCACTAGAATTTCATTCCTATTTCTAAAATTATCCAGAGAGTAGCTATCCAAAGATAAAGAAAATGGTTCCACGAATTTGAAATAAGCCAAGGCAGTAAAGCATTTATTACTGTTTTATAGTGTACTCTTTTATATTGTACTTGAAAAGTAACACCTTTAACACCAGAAATTTTAGGAAAGCCAAGAAAAGCACCTATAATTCCAACCACTGGTAACTTTTTTAATATGTTGAGGTTTACTTCTTATTCCTTTTTCTATGCTTTCTATATGTCCTGCTCCCCAAATCAGCACAAGATTATCTATGTCGATTTGCAATTTGGTGTATGGGGGGGGTTAGGTTCTTAATTACTATACCATAAGCTTTTTCTTCACATCATTAATGCACAAGTTTTAATGCCTATACAGTATTTTATTATGGATAAGATGTAAGATATCATCAAGGAAAGTCTAACATAGTAATTTTATGATGCATGCATATATTAAAAGTCTGTTATGGTACTCATTTGGTTGTAAATGCTTAAAAAAGAAAACCAAAGAACCCCAATAGGTCTTATGGTTTTCAAAGGTAGCTCATGGTATACCAGAAACAAGGATGCTAGTCACCATGTCAAGCATATAAAAAGATGATTTCTAACAGCAAATCTGTCTTCATGAATCATATATTCTTGGACACAAGACAGGTGCATGTATGTGCATACCTATGAGAAGAACATGAACTATTATATACAATAGCACCTGAAGTTTAATAAATGCTCAGTAATAATTACTTATGAAAAATTTAAAAAATATATTAAATTGTCTACTATACCCAAATTAAAAAGTTAAGATATAAAAATTAAGCAAAGATTAGGGTTTCCAAGTATAAAATTGCTTAGTCAAAACAATTCTTAAGACTCCTTATGAATAACATACAACCACATGAGTGATAAATCTTTCAAAAGCTCCTACTCCAATTTCATTACCTGGTGACTTATGCTCTCTTCCTACTGCATGCAAAGTTAGTTTCTCAGCATTAATCCAGCCAGCATCTACCTTGTAAACCCCAGTCTCATATGAGAAAGAGAGAAATAATCAAGGGAGCAAAGCTGGTTTCATTTTAAGATAATATTTTCTCTATTAATTAATGTCTCATCAAAGATGAATAGGCCAGGATTCTGCTTCTAATCTTATTGATCAACAATTGGAGGGGCGGTGCCTGTGGCTCAAAAGGGTAGGGTGCCGGCCTCTTATGCCGGAGGTGGCGGGTTCAAACTCAGCCCTGGCCAAAAAACAAACGAACAACAACAACAAAAAGAACTGGAAAGGCTCGGCGCCTGTGGCTCAATCGGCTAAGGCGCCAGCCACGTACACCTAAGGTGGTGGGTTCGAATCCCCAGTCCGGGCCCGCCAAACAACGATGGCTGCAACCAAAAAATGGCCGGGCGTTGTGGCGGGCGCCTGTGGTCCCAGCTACTTGGGAGGCGGAGGCAGGAGACTTGCTTGAGCCCAGGAGTTGGAGGTTGCTGTGAGCTGTGAAGCCACGGTACTCTACCCAGGGGGATAGCTTGAGGTTCTGTCTCAAAAAAAAAAAGTTAATTTTGATAATCCCTGTTGCTTTGAGAAGATAATGAAGTATTGACAATGAAATAATACATTATCTAGAATTGATTTAAATACTACTATACTCTTCTTCTCCTGACTTAGCCACCCAAGTAGCTGGGACTATAGGTGTGTGCTGCCACACCTGGCTAATTTTCTTTTTTTTTGTAGAAATGAGATCTCTCTCTTGTCCAGGCTGGTCTCAAAGTCCTGAGCTCAAGTGATTCTCCCACCCTGGCTTCCCAAAGTGCTAGGAGTCACTGTGCCCAGCCATATTTTCTTCACTTTTAAGTAATTTAAAAACTTGTACATTTGGCTCAGCATCTGTGGTTCAAGTGGCTAAGATGTCAGCCATGTACGATCATGGTGGCGGGTTCAAATCCACCCCAGGCCCGCCAAACAACAACGACAGCTGCAACCAAAAAATAGCCGGGCATTGTGGCGGGTGCCTGTAGTCCCAGCTACTTGGGAGGCTGAGGCAGGAGACTCACTTGAGCCCAGGAGTTGGGAGGTTGCTATGAGCTGTGATGCCACAGCACTCTACCCAGGGCGACGGCTTGAGGCTCTGTCTCAAAAAAAACAAAAAACAAAAAAACTTGTACAATTAATTTTAAAAAATCACAGACATCATTTATATTAGTCACTAAAATCAGCAGAATAAATGAATCACCAAGGAAATGAGCCCTTATTTTTTCACAGCTGACAAGTTACCTGATGAGCCCAAAATGGGAGGGGGTGGGGTCTAAGGAAGGAAAGATTCAGACAAAAACAAGAGTCATTATAATAAAGGAAAACCAGGTAAGTGCATTATCACAGAAACCAAGGAAACAGAATTCCAAGGAACTTTTATACAGTTCTTAGAATGCAAAGAGAAAAAAAAAAAAACCGGTAGAATAACTAGCACTAGTTCTGAAGAGTGACTGTATAAACTGGCTTTAATTTGGTAAACATTTAGTATACCTGTTAGACACAATGAGCAGTGTTAGGAGCTACAGGGATATAAAAAATATGCCTCCTAACAAAATTTCTACCTCTTAGATGAAAGTATACAATGCTAATGGAAAGAAAGAATGCTTAGTGCTTTAATATAGGCACTAGTAAACCATGCCAAAATCTGTTCCTTAAGAAGCACCATTCCACACATAAACAAAAGGGTAACTGTTTTCCAGAATAGATGTCCAGTTACATTTGTAACTTTAATCCATTTCTTATTTCTCCTCCCTTGTGATTTAATTTTTTTTTAACAGATCCAAAATAGGCAAGTAGGGCACCAGATCATACTATATACCAAAAAAAAAGAGTCATGGTTCTCATTTCTAATCCTACATTAAAATCACCTAAACAATTTTTAAAAGACACCCCTCCTAAATAATTAAATCAGAATCTCTAGGGATGGGGCCAATACACAGGTATTTTTAAAAAGTCAGATGAATTCTAATATGTAGTCAAGACTGAGAACCAGTAACATAAGAATGGATGTAAACATGTTACTAGAAGCAATAAAATAATATGAAGATGACAATTCATTTCTAGCTAAAATCAGCATCTTAAATCATGTAATACCCAACATACCAAAATCTTAAGAAATCATTCTCATTTTTAAAATCTTATAATTGAGAAAGTAAAATGCTCTAGGATTCCCATGTCCATAATAGATCAGAAATCACTGATCTATTTTGAAACTGGTATCATAATGTAAAATTTCATTTCAGTATATAAACGACATGAGTTTACATCATTGTTGGTATGTCTAAGAGAGTTTAATACAGTAATCTCCACTTATTTGCCGCTTTGCTTTTTGCAGTTTCAGTTACCTGCCATCAAGCAATATTAAACGGAAAATTATAAACAATTCAGAAATGTTCAATTGTGCTCTTTCTCACTCCATCCAGCCTGCGGTGTGAATCATCTCTTTGTACTCATACTGTAGACCCCAGCCACCATCACAGCACTTTTGTTCAAATAACACTTACTTCACTTAATAATGGTCCCAAACTGCAAGAGTAGTGATGCTGGCAATTTGGATATGCCAAAGAGAAGCATTAAAGTGCTACTTTTAAGTGAAAAGGTGAAAATTCTCTTAAGGGAAGAAAATAAAATCATATGCTAAAATCTATGTTAAGAATGAATCTTCTGGCTCGGCGCCTGTGGCTCAATCGGCTAAGGCGCCAGCCACGTACACCTAAGGTGGCAGGTTCGAATCCCCAGCCTGGGCCCGCCAAAACAACAATGATGGCTGAAACCAAAAAATGGCTGGGCGTTGTGGCGGGTGCCTGTGGTCCCAGCTACTTGGGAGGCTGAGGCAGGAGACTCACTTGAGCCCAGGAGTTGGAGGTTGCTATGAGCTGTGATGCCATGGCACTCTACCCAGGGGGATAGCTTGA
>CAUYQV010188352.1:0-39252 GCA_963574575.1 Galagoides demidoff
AGCGCTGTGGCAGGCGCCTGTGGTCCCAGCTACTTGGGAGGTGGAGGCAGGAGACTCGCTTGAGCCCAGGAGTTGAAGGTTGCTATGAGCTGTGATGCCATGGCACTCTACCCAGGGGGACAGCTTGAGGCTCCGTCTCAAAAAAAAAACAAAGGTCATTTGGGAACTCGTTTTTTAAGGTAATGGTACAATGCAATATATACAAAGCTTGTCATATGGAAGTGATTTTGTTTTTCTCATTACAGCTTCTTTGAGACTTGGACACTTGTTTTGTAAATTATAACAGGATGGAGGTGGTGTTCCCCTAAGTTTTAGCACCCAGCACAGTGCCAAAAACCATTTCTTCCTTGGTTAGGAAAAACAATTATGGTTCCTGAGTGGGAAGCTCTGCCTTCTAGGACTAATCGAGGTCCTCTGTAGCTCCTTTCTTCATTTGTTAGACAAGATCCCCGAGCCCCAGTGAAGGGAAGCCTTAGAAGGGTTTAGTTTCCCTAAAAGCAAAGTGAGTAGATTGAACTAGATCATTTCTGAAGACTCTTCCATTTCAAAAATTCTTTAGTTACAAAACTTCATTTAGAATATCTAAATTTCTGTTTTCCATAATCTCTGTTTATATTTAGCCAGGGTTATAGGTTAATGCATATGATTTAAAAGGAGTCTTTGGAAAATAGCTATAATCTCTAAAATCTGAAGCTTAAAAAAAGCAATAAAGAGTTCAACACTGAAAGCTGGACCGTGATGCCAGTAGCACAAAAATGAAAACACTATTCTTTAAAAATTCTCGCTATGAGATTTAATTTTATATTTCTTCTTCCTATTTAAGAGAAAATAACACAAGCTTGAAAAGCAGTAAATATGTAAAGAGAAAATTTGTCAGCTGATATTGGAAGATCTGACCTAGGTCACACATAAATCTTCCAGACAAGAGCTGCAGGGCAAGCCATAATTTCAGAGAGTAAAAGAGAAAATGAAAGCTATAGCTGGTGTCTTCTCTAAGTTACATAGGTGGATTCATTACAGTTTTCTGATTGTACCTCTGAATATAATGTAAAATGTCTGGTAGCAAGGTCTGTTTTACCACTGGTATAGAGAGAGAAGCATCAAGTGAGACTTCCAAAATTGCTTTTTATCACTACCATCATTGACTGAGTATTATATAACAGTTCGGACTATACAAGCAAACTTTTGCATTGGCAATTTCTTTTCTAGGGTCATTTTTCACAATGATAGGTCAAGTTAAAGGAGTATTCTAATTGCTAACTGTGTGGTTCTTGCAAGGAAATATGTGATGTTACTTACAACAGTACCAAGACCTAACCAATAATTTTGGCTGCCCTTTATGAAGTCATTCTTCCCCATTTAAACACATAAGGGTCTGTCTTACATCAGAATGAGGCATAGTTATTTTATGTTAGTGTGGTTTTAAATCTTTGATGTAATAGCCAATGAAAGAAAAAAAAAAAACTAGGCCCAGAAAAGGGAAGAGGTTCATCTAATTAGTCTATCAAAACCCTACTAGTTCTAGAGACTGATTAGCAAAGTATGTGACTGGAGCAATTATATTCTGTTCATTGTCCCAAAGTACTAGTTAGACATAGAAAACATTCAATACAAGCAAAATGTATAAGCCAAGAATGTGGGCATGGACAAGTCAGTTATAAACCAGCATTTCATATATTGTGAGGGGCAGGCAGTACATCAGCCCTAACAATATTATTGTGTTCCTCTGAGCTCTGCCGTCAGGGTCAAGCATTTGGAAAGCAAACCCAGAATAAAGATAGGCGTTTGCAAAGCTAACATTTTATATTGAGTATCCTTAGTACCACTTTTAATGTGCTATAAAACCAGGGGCTTCACTTTTTCATGAACTGTGTGCAAAAGCAGAGGCAACGACTGGAGGTTGACTTTGTTCAGAATTGTTTTATGGTGGCTGTGCCTGTACAGTAATGTGATCTTGAAAAAGGTAAACAACAAAGAGTTTAGCAGTGAAAAATACGCCTAATATAAATACAGTCAAGTACATGGCAGTTCAGAATTTGAAAAATATGACTGTGGCATTAAATTTTCTGGTGGAATTAACGGAGGAACAGAATATAGCCTTTAAAGCAATATATCTGAGACAGAGAAAGGAGATAATACATCTAACTATATAGTCTGTGTGGCATTCATATAAAGGAAGGCACAGTAGCTTTATTTAATTGAGAAAATGAATCAATTACAATGATGTTACACCATCAAATTCTTGTGAAATAGAAGATATAAGTCATTGCATTGTGTAACACTGTTAAAAAGTAATTGAGTATCTTAAACATTTTGAATCAATTTCAGGTACTGGTGCTGCTACCTTAATATAAAATTTATGAAGATGATTTCATATAATATGTTGCTATCAAAGCTATGTAATAAAACCTGGGAACAATATCTCTCTTTAAAAACCTGGGCAAAACAGTATAGTTATAAGATCATAAAAAATACTCTGATATTACTGTTTTTCTCTGTCTTATATTAAAGAGCAAGCATTAAAATAGTATAATGTTAAGTGGTCTTAGTTGAAGCTTTTAACCCCCAGAATATGGCAAGGTGGAGAACTTCTCCAAGATCTGGGTTCATGGGGAAATTTTCTCCCCCAACTCATTTGATTCACACAGCTCATATGTTACTGGGGACAATGTCTCATAAGCCATCCCTAAATTCATTTTGAAACCTCTCATTTAGAATGTTTGTTGTATCTTTTCCTCAGAGAAGATTGTAATTCCCCAAATTCTTGGAAATTTGTGAAAAACATTCTCTTGATGTCAAAAATGGATTTCTAATTCTGCGTTCATTACAAATAGCTCTCCTGTTGAAGTAGAGATACCTTACTAAGAATATAGGGGCAGGGGAAGAATCCACGTGTGCTTAAAAAAATAAAAGCAAACTCCATAGGTAACTCATAGGAAAGTTACCCATTATTTTCAAGATTTTTTAAAAGTTGATCTGGTTTGTTACTAAAATCCTTAACAAACTGTTAAGGTCATAGTTAACAACCCCCGCCTCCCCTCAAAGTATAAATCTTTACTTGTGCTCATCAGTTAGCTTCTAGTTATTAGAGAATGCATGTGATATTTATTTTTTCATTCCTGAGATACTTTACTTAGGACAGTGGTCTCTAGTTTCATCCAAGTTGCTGCAAAACACACTATTTCGTTCCTTTTTATGGCTGAGTAGTACTCCATGGAAATCAAGAAGGGAGGAGGGATAAAAACTTACCTGTTGGGTACCATGAACACTATTTGGGTGGTAGGCACACTAAAAGCCCCAACTTAAGCATTATAAAAGGTATCCATGGTCTGGATGCATTGGTTCACCCCTGTAATCCTAGTACTCTGGGAGGCCAAGGCCAGGGGATTCTTTGAGCTCAGGAGTTTGAGACCAGCCTGAGCAAAAGCAAGAACCTGTCTCTACAAAGAAAAAAAAAACAAATAGATAATCTAGCTGGGCATTGTGGCAGTGTCTGGGGGTCCCAGCTACTCAGGAGGCTGAGGCAAGAGAATCACTTAAGCCCAGGAGTTTAAGGTTGCTGTGAGCTGCAGTGATGTCATGACACTCTACCCAGGGTGACGGAGTGAGACTCTGTCTCAAAAAAAAAAAGGTATCCATGGTCTGGCATGCTGGTTCACACCTAAAGGTATCCATGGTCTGGCATGCTGGTTCACACCTATAATCCTAGCACTCTGGGAGGCTGAGGCAGGTAGATCCCTTGAGCTCAGGAGTTTGAGACCAGCCTGAGCAAGAGCAAGATCCTGTCTATACTAAAAGTACGAAAGATTAGCAGGCTTTGTGCCATGCACCTGTAGCCCCAGCTACTCAGGAGGCTGAGGCAAAAGGATCACGGAAACCTAGGAATTTGAGGTTGCTGTGAGCTAGGCTGATGCCATGGTACCTAGCTTGGGCAACAGAGTGATACTCTGTCTCAAAAAAATAAAAATAAATAAAAGGTATCCATGTAACAAAAATAATTGCAGCCCTTAATATTTTGAAATTTAGAAAAAAAAATCTTTACCTATGGAGAGTTGACCAGAAGGAGCAATAATTCAGGGCAACACTAAGCGGAACTATCAGTGTAGGCTACGAGCCAACAGCCTGCAACAGAGGTTTCAGGGAGTAGTAACCGGGGAGGAGGTAAGGAAGAGCCATGAGCAGTGATGAAGGGGCACCATGTTCATTTGAGAAGTACGTGGGAGCGCACTTTTTAAAACACCCAATCGCAGGCCAGGCACAGTGGCTTATACCTGTTATCCTAGCACTCTTGGAGGCCGAGGCCAATGGATTGCCTAAGCTCAGTAGTGCGAGACCTCTTCTCTTAAAAATAAAAATAAAAAAATAGCTGGATATTGTCGTGGGTACTTGTAGTCCCAGCTACTTGGGAGGCTGAGGCAAGAGAATCACCTAAGCCCTGGAGTTTGAGGTTGCTGTGAGCTGTGACGCCATGGCACTCTACCCAGGGCAACAAAGTGAGACTCTGTCTTGAAAAATAAATAAGTAAATAAAACACCCAAGCGCTAAGTGGAAGGGTCTGCTGGTCACGCACATGGATGAAATGCATAAGCATCGGTGCTGCCCTTGAGAATCACACAGTCTCTTTGAGATCAACCAAGGTGTCAAAATTGATACCTGATCAGTTATACCATTCCAGGTTTAAATGCATGCAAATCCATTTGTTTTTAAATAGTGTGATAATTATAGATAAGTATAATACAGATGTTGGAGGGAAAGCGCACCGGAGAAACCTCTGAGCCACCACATCCTGACCCTGAGGACTTTGGCCTGCGCCCTGTCCTCTGGCAGACTCAGTTTTACCCTCATAGAATATACCTGATTATCCTTGCCAACCTCAGGGTGGTCGTGCCCATCAAATGAGTGTGTATGGAAAAGAACTTTTAAAAATACCATTAAAAACATATAAGGGACTTCTACTATTTTCCCCATATATTACCAGCTGGTTGGAACTCATTTATCCCAGAAGACAATTGGCTCATCAGTAGTGGTATTTGGTTCCTGAAAATTACCCTCTTAGAAAATTTAGTACCTGGGACTCCATTTTCATTGAATTTGTAATGACGGTAGGCATTTTTTTGCTGAATGGTAAGGCATTGAAGTGTTTAATACTTTAATGACTAAGTGGATATTTTATTAATTTTGTGTCACATTTTAGTAACTTTCTGAGAGATATGGTTTATCAGTTTAACACTGATGTGTGAGCAGCCTGCCTTCAGAATGTCGATCAGGAACAGCCACTCTTACTGGAATCTGCTTTTATTCCCTGAAAAACAGTATAAAACTTGCATGAATTTGATTTTCCCAGAGAGCATTGCTGCCCTGGAAACAGGCTGAAAGAACTTTGGAAAAGATGGAGTCTTTACCTCACTCCTAAGTTAGAGGCAAATACTTCAACCACATAATTAAAGTTTTCTTCACAAAATAGGGGATTGTGAGCAGATACTGGCAGGAATCCAAAATTCTAATTTCTGACTATGATTTAATTTCAATTTTAAATAAATCGGTTTTTAATTTAAAAAGAGTGAGCTTCATAACATTAGCAATGATTGCAACATTAAGCCCAGTGTTCACAATCTAGCAATATAAAACATTATTTATATCTGAATCGTAAACAGCCTTTTGAAATGGATTATGGTTTTTCTCCCTATTCTAATACAACCTGGAGGGTACTAAAAAGTGTTGTGTGAAATTAACATTCTGCTGACTTTCGCCTATAAATGAGAAGCGAGCTATTAACATTTGTGTATTTTCATTATGTAAATTGTGTTAACACATGCCCACAAATTGCCACCAGCAATGCAATAATTTTCTCTCAGTGATCATAATGTGTCCAAGTGAGTCATTTTGATTATGACATGCTAATTACATATTGCCTTTTTTCAGATTCAGAAAAACCAGGGATCTTTAATGGTAAGCTTTATGAGTTCAGAAAAAAATTCACTTTTCTTTTTCCTGATGGCTGCTTCCTTTGCATGCTTGAATGCCTTGTTTTAAACTTAGCAAATTGCATTTTGAAGAAAATGCAAACCTTTAACTGCCTGTATTAGATTAGGTACCATTAGAAATAATAGAACATCCTGAGCATCAATGTTTTTATAAGAGTTTGCTGTTGTTGATTAATCTTGCTATATTTTATTGCATTAATGATTTTTTCTTTCCACTCCACTGTGAAGATATTGCATAGAGGCTAATACTTTTCCCCCTCTTCTTTCCCATTGCAGCCTCTCCAGCTTCTGCAGTGCATTGTTGATGAGGTGAGGCATCGTCTTATGTGCTTTCACTCCTAAAGTCATTCCTAATGGTGTGGAAAGCTTATATTTTGTTTCCTAATGAAGCACAATGCCCAACATCCTTGGAGCAAGTTGTGTTGTATGGCTCTGAGCTATGTTACATGGACTGGCCTTGTCCTGAATCCTGCTCTTCTGATTCTAGGGGAGAAAAGCAGACTGTCCCACAGGCTGTTCCTAAGGGGTGTCAGAGGCCCTAAAGACAAGACACAGTAATATTAATTGATCCTCTCCCTGGCCAGATGGGGATGGAGCCGGAAATTAAAATGGCATCATTTTTTCCGTAACAGATATTTAAAGTCATTCAGTAAGCTAGGGTCAGAGTTGAACAGCAAACATAGCTGGATAAATTTGCCTTTCTTGCTTTATTTACCCAAAGCATACCAGGTGATAAAAGGGTTCAAAAGCTCTAAGTCAACAGTTCAGCTTTAATTTCCTAAATAGTCACTTTCCTCAGAATATGCCCCTGACCTCTTATGGATTCTAGGATTCAAGTAACCAGAAACTAGTATTCTCACATTTGAAGTCATCTTACCTCTAATTATTCTTATCTATCAAGTTTCACTTTCCCTTTGCCTTCTTGGAACAAATCTACCTTCTCAGCAAACTTTTTCTACTTCTTATTCTGACTTGAACTTCCTTTTTCCCCTCCATAAATTAACAGTCTTATCATACACAAGGCTCTCAGGAAACATTAACATTTTTGAAAACTGAACTTCTCTGGGCTTGGGCTTGCCCACTAACAATGTTTATTTTTTAAACTTTAATTTTATAATATTTAAAATACGTGTAATTAGAGAGAGAAGGCGATAAATGACTCAGATAGGAAAGTTTGAAAGAAAAAACAAATCGTAATTCATAATTATTCCTCTCAATTAAACATCTGTATAACTAGTTATGAGATTTGGGAGAAAAAAATAAAGATCCTCCTAGGAAAAAAACAAACATGCACGCGTATCACAATAATAGTAAGAATGGGGCTCTAACATCCTTAATGGTTGCATCCGTCAGTCCATATATCCCCTGCAAGCCATAAACCATGTTGGTGTAAAAATGAAGGCATCGTCCTGAAACAAATGGAGGTTCCATTATCTCAAATATCAGACAGGCTTCCTGGATCTAAGAGCTCATCAATATCTTCTGTCATCTTAGATTCCAAAAGCATCCTATCCCCATCAGAATCCTTCTAATTAAACCAGTTTCCATGAAGTCCCCCTCCGCTTGGGGAAGTGCCCAGGGAAACTTGGCCTAGGCAGTTAAGCTCACAGCCTGCTGTGTTTCCTGGGCTCCACTGTTCTCGGTCTGCCAGGCTCCTGGGCAGCAGAACATTCAGGTACAGGTATTTCTCACCAGTAATATGTGTATTGCTAGAAAGATAATGTGAAGTTTTCTGGATCAAATACATACTTTTATTCCTTATTTAAAATAGCAGTGATTGCTATTAAATTTAAAATATTCTACTTGTTTAATTTTGGCAAAATTATGAGATGCTTGAAATTATTGTAGGGAAATGGTCTGTTTAGTGGGGAGAAAGTCAATGAAGAACAATAATGTCTAACCTAAGTGGAATGCTTTTCTTTGTAGCATTTCTTCCTTAGTGAAGAGAAAAGTATTACTCAGACACCTGTCCCCATTTACTCTAAAACCACATTCCTTAGAAGCTTGGGAAATTGGCGCTGTCTTTACTAAAACCAAGTTGACCTTGGCACTGAACTGATTCTCTGAAATAAGAGTATTAGGATTGACAAGATGACCTGCCTAAAACAAGGAACATCATAGCATCTAAGAAGGAAAGGACTGGTGGGGTCCTATGTGCTTGTCAGATACCTCGTGGCTGTGATGCAGTGTTGCTCATAGAACAGCCCAAGGACAAACTGATCAGAATTGTCTAAAGTGGGTGGTGCCTGTGGCTCAAGGAGTAGGGTGCCTGCCCCATATACCAGAGGTGGTGGGTTCAAACCTGGCCCTGCCAAAAACTGCCAAAAAAAAAAAAAATTGCCTAAGACTCTTGTTAAAATGTAGGTTTCTTAAGTCCATGTCACTGAATTGGACTTGCTAAGGGTTGTGCCTAGGATCTACTAGCTTCCCGGGTAATTCTCTGCCCATTGAGAACCCCTTCTGTGGTGGCTTTTTAAGACCAAGGCTGCCCTTTTAGGTCCTTCAGGGCAATTAACTCTCTATCTCCATTTTCATCTGACTTGAGGGCTTCTATTTATCAGTGAATAGATCTAGCCCAGATTTGAGCCACTTTATTTCTTGGGTATGGGATTTACTCGCTTGTGAAATGGATATCTGAGGCTGTACAATTTCTGTTAGCAAAAAGTCAGATCAAAATGCACTATCACCAAGAGAGCCTTAATTCAAACAAGGTAGATATGTTTGGAGTCATGAACAGAATAGCTGTAGCCAAGCCCAAGATAACAAATTTTATTATGTGGATTCAGCTTGACCTCCTAACCTCCTTTATGGCCTGGTAAAGAGTGAGGAAGAAGTAAAACATGACACACATGTCCAGAGGTGAATGTTAGAGCCAGCCTGGAGGAGTCAGGAGGTAGAATCATGGGACAAACTAGAGTTAGCCACCAAATGTTCAAACAGAAGACACCAAAAGCTAAACAGAAGAATAAGAATCATGACCATGAAGTGTGGACCACAGATCAAGAACTGGAATGGTAGCCAAGGTAACAGGAGAACTGGGCTCCAATCAGAAATCTGAGCAATCCAGTTTAATTTTGGTGTGTGGAGTTTATCTGGCATAGAGCCCGCTAACTCAGGTGCAAGTGATATCTTAAAGATACTGTCTGGTATCTCAGAGTTGCTTCCGTCAATAGAACTTAACTACCTTAGGACCTTCTATAATCAAGTCCTCCCCAAGTCTCTGAGTACCTACAGTGTAGAGTGCTGTGGTTCATTGTAAGTGATGTGTGTCTGCGCGTACCTGATGCCTTAGCCACCAGATATATTTGGGGGGAATAAGGTGGCCTCTATTGTCTTAATAACTGAAATTTATGACTTTATGCCTTGACATCTATGAGAAATTTTATATTTTTAGAAAGAAACTGTTTCTAAAATATATTTGTTCTTGGTGGCCTCTTGACAAGAGTATGATAAATGTCACTTAACCTTTTCTCAATGACTTAGGTCCTTGTTCTGAACATGGTACTGAACTTAAACTTTGATGTATTGATGCCCTCTGGGGCTGTAAAATTGTGTGGGCCTTACGTTGTTCTTTTACTGAATTTTACCGAATTTTACCAACCATTTTACCAGAGTTGTTGATCTGGACACTCAGTGATATTCATAGGCCTCTTGAAGTGTATAGAGCCATTTGCCTCCAAGCTAAATAGCCCTACACAGCCATACCGCTTGGTGATGTGTATTCCTGTGTCCTCTCTTGTGATTGCCTCTGTTCTCCATGGGTATTCCTCATTCTGGCCCAGCAATCTGACCATCTGTCTTCAGTCTCTGCAGTCCTGATAATGACTCTCTCTAAAAAAGTAAGTTGACTAAAGGTCAAACCGGTTCATCTGGAAGGGGAGACAGAGGTTTACATGCCTCTTTAATGAAGCGAAATGGATGCATGAATGTGTTCGTTCACTCATTACCTACCATCTGGGACCCTGAGTTGAGCATCCCATGGTCAGCATAGGCTCTGCTCATAGAGCAGACCTGGCTTCTAGCAGGGTACCCAGGCCCGCTGCAGACTAAGTCTGTGAGGGTAGAAGAGTAGAAGCACAGTCCACATCCTGGGCCAGCTCTCATGCTGGCTGGAGCCAGATATTTGGGGCTATCAGCAGATTGAGGTGCTAAGAACTGGAAAAACTCAAGTAGGGATCTTGCCCTTGAGCCTGTCTCTGGGTAGTCCACAACCTCAGAAAAGAGACAAAACACAGAAATGAATAGTTATGGTTCAAAGTGGGATGAAAACTATAGGATCCAGAGATGAGAGAGGGTTTGTTCCTTCGGGATTGAGGGTTGATTTGGAGAAGGCTCCTCAGGGGGATTAACATGGAAGCTCAGTCTTAAAAGATAAGTGGGAGTCTCCTGGGTTAAGAAAGGAAAAATGTAAATGTCAGGCAGAAGGGCTTGAAACTATCTTGTGAATCATTTTTGAGTTCACAGATGTGTTTGAGAATGTTCAGATTGTCTAAAATATGACAACCAGAAAAATGGGTTATTATTCTGAGTTTATATATGTTGCAAGCATATTATAGCTAAAAATTCTCATCTGGCATCTGTAGGAGCTCAGCAGGGCAATTAAAAAATCTTAGATTTATAATTTTGTTTATTTATTTATTGTATCCATAAAAAGTGAATTCATTTAGGCCATGTATTATACCTGATCAGAAGTTGCTTTTATGCAGAAGCTACTTTCTTAGTAAGAACTGCAAGTTTTATGAAATACTAAAATGCTTCTGAAATATAAACACAAACTTTTAGTGTTCATTAATAGCCTACAGTTGGGCCAGATGTGTAGTTGAACAGTGGGCTTGATTGTTTAAGATGTTAGCTGAGGTCTGGGTGCCTATAACTCAGTGGCTAGGGCTCCAGCCACATACACCAGAGCTGGCAGGTTCAAATCCAGCCCAGGCCTACCAAACAACAATGACAACTACAACCAAAAAATAGCAGGGCGCTGTGACGGGTGCCTGTAGTCCCAGCTACTTGGGAGGCTGAGGCAAGAGAATTGCTTAAGCCCAAAAGTTTGAGGTTACTGTGAGCTGTGATGCCACGGCACTCTACCCAGGGTGACAGAGTGAGACTGTGTCTCAAAAAAAAAAAGATGTTAGCTGAGGCCAGACACAGTGACTCACACCTGTTATCCTAGCACCTTGGGAGGCTGAGGCAGGTGGATTGCCTGAGCTCAGGAGTTTGAGACCAGCCTGAGCAAGAGTGAGACCCCATCTCTACTAAAAAACCAGAAAAACTATTTGGGCATTGTGGTGCATGACCGTAGTCCCAGCTGCTCGGGAGACTAAGGGAAGAGGATCTCTTGAGCCCAAGAGTTTGAGGTTGCTGTGAGCTCTGATGCCATAGCACTCTATCAGAGCAAAAGAATGAAATTGTATGTCAAAAATAGTAATAAGAAGAAGATGCTAACTAAATAATTCTGAAATTTGTTGATCATTCTTCCCTGCTGTGGGCATAAAGGAGGGAAAATTGGTCTCAGGCAGGTATAGTTCTCTGTGTAAAACATCTGGATGGGACTAATGGACAGTTATTGCTTCTGCTTACTTTTAATAAGGCTTTCTGAGGAAGGTGAGCCCAGAAGCAGGGCTTTGTTGAGGACAGTGGCATGTACAAGTATAGGGACAAAATGGCCAGCTGGCCAAGGAGCAAAGACAGAAGTAATCAGTAGCAGAAGGAAATTAGGAAAATTTACAAATATGTGGAAACAACACACTCCTAAATAACCAATGGAACAAAGAAGAAAGTGAAAGGGAAATTAGAAAATACTTGAAGATGGCTTGGTTCCTGTAGCTCAGCTACTAGGGTACCAGCCACATGCACTGGTTCGAACCCAGCCTGGGCCATCCAAACAACAATGACAATTACAACAACAACCAAAATAGCCGGGCATTGTGGTGGGCACCTATAGTCCCAGCTACTTGGGAGGCTGAGGCAAGAGAATCGCTTAAGCCCAAGAGTTGGCGGTTGCTACAGCATTCTACTGAGGGAGACATAGTGAGACTCTGTCTCAAAAAAAAGGAAAGGAAAATAATTTAAGATGAACAAAAATGAAAATACAGTATACCAAAGCTTAGGAGATACAATGAAAGCTGTGCTAAGAGAAAAATTTTTAGGCGTAAATGTATACATTAAAAAAGAAAAAAGATCTCATTAGCTTTCATTACCTCCCACCATAAGAAACTGGACAAAGAAGACTAAACTACACTCAAAGTGAGTAGAAGGAAGGAAATAATAGAGATTAAATGATTACAGCAGAAATAAATTAGAGAAGAGAAAATAAATGAAACCAAAAGTTGGTTCTTTAAAAAGATCAACAAAAATCAACAAACCTTTAGCTACTCCTAGGGTGGAGGGGGCTAAAATCAGGAGTGAAAGAGGACAAGTTACAGACCTTACAGAAATAAAAAAGGGATTATAAAAGAATAGCGTGAACAATAGTATGTCAATAAATTAGACACCTAGTATGTCAGTAAATTAGACAAACTGCTGACACAGATTTGAGAAGAAATACGGAATCTGAGTAAACTTAAATAATGAGGGTTTTTTTGTTTGTTTAGTTGTTTGTTTGTTTTCTGAGACAGTCTCATTCTTTTGCCCTAGGCTAGAGTACCATGGCATCAGACTAGCTCACAGCAGCCTTAAACTCCTGGGTTCAAGCAATTCTCTTGCCTGCAGCCTTTTGCAACACCTGGCTAATTTTTTCCATTTTTAGTAGAGACAGTATCTTGTTTTTGCTCAGGTTGGTCTCAAACTCATGCAGTCAAAGAGTCCTCCTGCCTTAGCCTCTCACAGTGCTAGGATTACAGGGGTGACCCACTGCACCCACCCACAAGTGAGAGGATTTAAAAAAAAAAAAACTTCCCCCAAAGGAAAGCTCAGGATTATATAGTTTTACTGGTGAAATCTACCAGATATTTAAAGGAGGATTAAAACTCTTCCAAAAAGAGAAAAGGGTCCGGGCATGGTGGCTCATGCCTGTAATCCCAGCACTTGGGAGGCCAAGGTGGGTGGATTGCCTGAGTTCACAGATTTGAGACCAGCCTGAGCCAGGCCAAGACCCTGTCTCTGAAAAATAGCCAGGCATTATGGTGAGCACCTGTAGTCCCAGCTACTTGGGAGGCTCAGGCAAGAGGATCACTTGAACTCAAGAGTTTGAGGTTGCTGTGAGCTAAGACACCACGGCACTCTACCAAGGATGACAAAGTGAGACTCTGTCTTAAAAAAAAAAAAGAGAGCGAGAAAAGGGGGGAACACTTACTGATTTCTTCTAGGAGGTTGGAGTACCAAAGCCAGATAAAGACTTCACACAAAAGAAAAACTACAGACCAATATTCCTGGCATGGCCAAGCAAGGTAGCTCAAGCCTGTAATCCTAGCACTTAAGATGGTGGCTTGCTTGAGCTCAGGAGTTCAAGACTACTTGAGCAAGATGGAGACCCCTATCTCTACTAAAAGTAGTAAAACCAGCCAGGCATTGTGGTGAGCACTTGTAGAACCAGCTACTCAGGAGGCTAAGGCAGGAAGATGGCCTAAACTCAGTAGTTTAAGGTTGCTGCGAGCTCTCCTGCCATGGCAGTCTAGCCTGGGACAATAGAGTGAAACTCTGTCTCCAAAAAAATAAAATAAGATAAATATAAATACACATATTTATTTTTAATATTTATATTCCTTATTAATATAGATGCAGAAATCATTAAGAAAATTCAGCAAGAAAAATGTAGCAGGCTCAGCGCCTATAGCTCAAGCAGCTAAGGCATCAGTCACATATGCCAGAGCTGGCGGGTTCGAATCCAGCCTGCCAAACAACAATGCCAACTACAACCAAAAAAAAAAAAATATATATATATATATATCGCTGGGTGTTGTGGCGGGCACCTATAGTCCCAGCTACTTGGGAGGCTGAGGCAAGAGAATTGCTTAAGTCCAGGAGTTGGAGGTTGCTGTGAGCTGTGATGCCATTGCACTCTACCCAGGGTGACAGCTTGAGGCTCTGTCTCAAAAAAAAGAAAAATGTAGCAGTATATAAAAAGAATTACACATCATGACCAAGTGAGGTTTATCCCAAGTGATAAGGTTGGTCCAATATATGAAAATCAATCAGTGTTATAAACCATATTAATAAAATAAAAAACAAAAAAATCATATCTCAACAGACACATGAAAGCATTTGAATTTTAAATCCACTACCTTTAATGATAAAAACACTCAACAAACTTGGAATAGAAGGGAACTTCCACAACCTGATCAGGGATATCTTCCAAACCTTAGAACTAATACCATACTTACTGGTAAAAGACTAAAACTTTCCCCGTAATCAGGAAAAGACAAGGATGTCTGCTTTTGCCATTTATGTACAGCATTGTACTAGAGGCCTATGCAGCACATTTAATCAAGAAAGAAAAGATGTGCAGCTTAAAGAGGAAGAAGTAAAACTATATTTGTACATGAGGTGATATTATATTATGTGACATATATATAGAAAACTCTAGAAAATTTCCCAAAACTACTAAAACTAATAAGTTCAGCAAAGTTTTGGGATATAGGATCAACACACAGAAATCATTGTATTTCTATATATTGATAATTCAAAGTGAATCGTAATAATGACAGAATCGATGGCACCTGTAGCTCAAGCAGCTAAGGCACCAGCCACATAAACCAGAGTTGGCGGGTTCGAATCCAGCTTGGGCCTGCCAAACAACAATGACAACTACAACAAATAATAGCCAGGTATTGTGGCGGGCACCTGTAGTCCTGGCTACTTGGGAGGCTGAGACAAGAGAATCTCTTAACACCCAGGAGTTTAAGGTTGCTATTAGTGACGCCCCAGCACTCTACCCAGGGTAGTAGCTTGAGGCTCTGTCTCAAAAAAAATAAATAAATAATGACAGACTCACCAAGGCCCTTTGAAAGGATTGTCATTTTGGCAGGGTAAATTTCCCTCCAAATAGAGTGTCAGCCTGGCTCAATGGCTCACACCTATAATCCCAGTACTTTGGAAGACAGAGGCAGGAGGCTTCCTTGAGGCTGGAAATTCATACTTCCTGATTTCAAAACTTACTGTGAAGTTACAGTATTCAAGATAGTGTGATAGTGGCATATGGATAGACATATGGAATAGAATTCAAAGTCCTATATATTCACAGTCATTTGTTTTCTGACCATGATGCCAAGACAATTCCTTGGCAAAAGAATAGTCTTTTAAACAAATGCTGCTAGGACCACTGGCTATCCCTATGCAAAAGAATGAATTTAGGCCTCTACCTTGCATTGTACACAGAAATTAATTAAATTAATTTTCATTTTCTATGAAAAATTTAAAAAGAAAACATAAATGTAAATCTTCATGACCTTTGGTTAGGCCACAGTTTCTTAGACATGATGTCACAAGCATAAGCAAGAAACAAAAAGTGGGCTTCATCAAAACTAAAAACCTTTCTGGGTTGGCTCGGCTCCTGTGGTACAGTGGTTGCGGTGCCAGCCACATACACCAAGGGTGGCAGATTGGAACCCAGACCAGGCCAGCTGGACAACAATGACAACTGCAATAAAAAATAGCTGGGCGTTGTGGTGGGCACCTGTAGTCCCAGCTCCTTGCAAGGCTGAGGCAGGAGAATCACTTGAGCCCAAGAGCTGGAGGTTGCTGTGAGCTGTGACACCATAGCACTCTACTGAGGGTGACATAGTGAGAATCTGTCTCAAAAAAAAAAACTTTCTGGGTCAAAGGACACTTTCTAAAATGTGAAAAGGCAACCCACAGAAAAGGGGGAAATATTTATAAATTGTGTATCTTATAAGAGTAGTATCCAGAATATGTAAAGAACTATTACAATTCAACGATAAATAAAAATGCAAGTAATCTAATTTAACAATGGGCAAATTATTTGAATAGACATTTAATCAAAGAAGGTATTTACCCAACAAGCACATGAAAATAGCTCAACATCATTAATTAGGGAAATGCAAACAAAACCACAGCAAGAGCTGATTTTGTATCCAGTAGGATGGCTAAAATCAAAGCAACAGAAAATACTAAGTGTCTTGACAGAAATGTGGAAAAATTAGAACCCTCACAAATTGCTGGTGGCATTGTGAAGTGGTACATCTGCTGTGGAATACAGTTTAATAGTTCATCAAAAATTAAATTTAGGATTACTGTATGACTCAATCCCATTCCTAGGTATTTGTCCAAGAGAATTGAGAACATATGTCCACATAAAAACATATGTGAGTGCTCATAGCAGCATTATTTGTAATAACCAAAAAGTAGAAACAACCCCAAAGTTCATCAGTTGATGAACTTTAAAAAATGGGTTATATCTGCACACCAGAGTATTAATCAGCCTTACATAGGAATAAAGTAGTGATAAATGCTGTAACATGGATGTGCCTTGAAAACACTGGCTGAGGAACCAGATACAAAAAGACACATAGTATATGAAATTTACATTTATTGAATGTCCACAATCGGGAAATCCCTAGAAACAAACGTAGATTAGTCAGTGATTGCCAGGGACTGGAGGAGAGAGGGATTGGGAATGATGGTTACAGGTACAGTGTTTCCTTTTAGGGTAGTGGAAATGTTTTAGAAGTAGTTGTATGCTTTAAAAAGGTGAATTTTATTTTATGTGAATCAAATTTTAAAAGGTCAACTAAGAAAAAGCATAAA
The DNA here is from genome assembly GCA_963574575.1 of Galagoides demidoff. Classification (NCBI taxonomy): domain Eukaryota; kingdom Metazoa; phylum Chordata; class Mammalia; order Primates; family Galagidae; genus Galagoides; species Galagoides demidoff. The sequence continues at coordinate 16,686 of CAUYQV010188352.1, forward strand.
TGGTTGAAAAAAATGGAAAAGAAAAGAAAAAGCATAAGTGAGTTTCTGTTTGATCAACTCTATTCTTAGCTTCTGTGTTTTTAGAACAGAGGTCTTTTTCAGCGGGATAGGATGGGCCTCAGTAGAAGAAAAGACAAATTTAAATCACAACTAACCCTGCTAGAAAAATCTGTGCTTTGTCTACTTTAAGAAATATTTACTGAGCTCCTGCTCGGGCCATGATCCCTGCAAGGTGCTGAGATAAATCCCTATGCTACATGAATTCATGAACTAGCAGGAGACAAGCTTACCAACTAAATTTGATTCAGTATGATAAAAGGTATAATAAAGTCATATAAACAAAGCTATGAAAGGTTGGAAGAGGTGAGAAGGTAACAAAGACAGCTTCAGAGAGGGGATGATGTTTGAGCTGGGCCTTGGAAATACTTCACCATTCACTAAGTGAAAAGGGCAAGAAGAGGGTCCCAGCAGAGGGAAGAACACAGCCATCAGTGTTGAAGTATGGGGCAGCTTTGAAGACAAAAAGTGAGGGTAGAAAAATATATGAGGAGTCTCAGATGCTGTCCCAGGAAGCTTAAATGTGACTCTGTGGTCAGGGGAGCTCCCTGCAAGGTTTGACATGTTGGGAACCTGTGTTATTTTTTCTAAGATAATTCTGTAGAGATGAGATGCTAAGAGAAATGAGACCAAAAGAAAAACTTAGAAGATTTTTTAACTTAGAAGGTTTTTAATGATGTGGTTATAAAGCAGACTCTTCCCTCGTTTTTCTCCTCCCTTTCTCAGTCCTCCATTTTCACGTCCCCTTTTGTCCACCTGTCCCCCTCTTCTAGAACAGATATATATGTTAGCTGCCTGACCCACACAGGGAGATGCGTCTAGCTTTGTGAATAGCCTCCATCTTCTTCCCTGAACTGCCAGGCTGGGACTAGCATCAAACACTGCCTCCTCCTAGTAGTGGACATGTTTGCTGGCATTTCTAGAAAACATCAGGGGAATCACATCTAAGTGAAGAGTCCATGTGAAGCCTCCAGTGAGTTCAAGTGTTTGTGGAGTAAATGATTGTCCTCATTCTTGACAACTGTTTTTAGGATGACTGTAACGATATGCATATGCCAGCCAGGCAGATAAGTAAACATCATTGGCTCTCTTCTGTCTTCATTGAGTTTTAAGTAGAATCATACGAATTTGCAGAAGACATAGACTTTTATAGTGGGATTTTGCGACAATGGACTGTTAAATTGGGGGCAGGGATCAGCCAAGAAAATCTGTTCCCATCTTAAACAAATCCGCTTTAATCCTCCTCTTCACTGAATCCCCAGACACACAGGTTCCACAACAAGGCGTCCCCTTCCTCATCTTCTTGCCCATCCCTTTGCTAGCCATCCTCTTCCCACCATCCTCCCCCCATCCTTGCTGTGGCATTCCCATTGATCTCCTTTTGCTAGCTACAACCTGGATGGGGAAAGCCAGCATCTCCCCCAGACAGCGGCACAAAGGTCTTCTTAGAGCTGTGGCTTACTGTGTCCCTACCCGTCTATTGGCCTGGAGCCCTGACATTGTCAAAGTGATCCCATAAGGGTCACTGTGTGTTTGAGGCTTCATACACATCCTAATGAATTCTAGGGTAAACCACTTGCCCCTGAATGAAGGCATCTACTCCTATGTGGTAACAGTCTCTCCCTTTCCTCTTTTTCCTTCCCAACCCCCATTCTCCTTTCTTTGATCAAGAACAGAAATCATGGGTACAGTGGCTCGTGCCTGTAATTCCAGCACTCTGGGAGGCTGAGGCAAGTGGATTGCTTGAGCTCAGGAGTTCAAGACCAGCCTGAGCCAGAGTGAGACCCCATCTCTTGTGGTAGGCACCTGTAGTCCCAGCTACTAGGAATGATAAGGCAAGAGAATAGCTTGAGCTCAGGAGTTTGAGATTGCTGTGAGCTGTGACACCACAGCACTCTACTAAGGGTAACAAAGTGAAACTCTGTCTCAAAATATATATATATTTTGCCTCAGCCTCCCAAGTAGGTAGGACTGTAGGCACCCACCACAATATCTGGCTAATTGTTTTTTTTTTTTTTTTTCTGTTTTTCATTGAAACAAGGTCTTGCTCTTGGTCAGGATGGTCTTGAACTCCTGAGCTCAAGCAATCTGCCTGCCTCCGCCTCCCAGAGTGCTAGGATTATAGGGTGAGCCACTGCACCTAGCTATTTTTAGTTTTTGAGGAACCTCCTCCTCCATACTATTTTCCATAATGGCTGTACCAAGTTACATTTCCATAGTGTATAGGGGTTCCCTTTTCTCTACATCCTCACCAACGCTTGCTATCTCTTGACCTTTTTTTCTGAGACAGAATCTCACTTTGTTGCCCTTGGTAGACAGAAACACCATGGAATCATAGCTCACAGCAACCTCAAACTTTTGTGCTCAGATGATCCTCTTGTCTCAGCCTCCTGAGTAACTGGGACTATAGGCGCCCTCCACAAAACCCAGCTATTTTTAGAGATGGGGTCTCACTCTTTCTCAGGCTGCTCTTGAACTCCTGAGCTCAAGGGATATACCCACTTCAGCCTCCCAGAATGCTAGGATTACAGGTGTGAGCCACTGCACCTGGTCCTCTCTTGACCTTTTTGATGATAGCCATCCTAACAGACGTGGGGTGATATATTATTATTGTTTTTCTTACTGTTTTTTTTTTTAATCTGTAGAGTCTGGGTCTCAAACTCCTAGCCTCAACCAATCCTTCTGCCTTGGCCTCCCCAAAGTGCTGGTATTACAGACAGGATCCTCTACTCTAGCCTCATTGTGATGTTCTTTTTTGAGACAGAGTCTTGGCTATGTTACCCTCGGTGGACTCGTGGGTCATAGCTCACAGCAACCTCCAACTCTTGGGCTTAAGTGATTCTGTTGCCTCAGCCTCCCAAGTAGCTGGGATTACAGGCACCCACCACAATCCCCAGCTATTTTTTTGTTGTAGTTGTCATTGTTTTGCAGGCCCGGACCGGGTTCTAACCTACCAGCTCTGGTGTATGTGGCCAGTGCACTAACCACTGAGCGACAGGTGCCAAGCCTCTCATTGTGGCTTTGATATGCATAAAAATTGTATTTCTAAAAGGCATTTGCAAATTAGATTGTATCTTCCCACTGATAACAGCAGTTGATTTTTACTCATCTTTTTTAAAGCACTTAACCCCATTATGTGGCTGAAAATCCCTATTCTATAAAATAGATGAACACGGAGCTGCTTTACTTTGGTCAGAGGGCCAGAGGCTTACCTCTCCACCGCCTTTTTTGCATAAATGTCCTCAAGGTTCCATAGATTATGGTGTGAGAACCACTGATTATAGCCCAATCATTCTTTAAGCCTGTATTAATCCCAAAGTTAGTTATTGGGGATTGAGAATGAATAGGATGCAGTTGCCACCCTCAAAGAGCTGATACTCTGTCAAAAAGGCAGACAAGTAAACAATCATATATAAACAGATCAGTAAACTGCAAGTAGTATAAGTGGTATGAGGCTTGATGGCCTGAGCTCTCAGAGGACCACGGTGACTATCATTTTAACCGCTCACATAAACAGGTATTTACGATGCAGCATTTAATGATGTTTGTAGCCATATAAATTCTGTAATAAAAGTGTGGGCAAGATGCTGGTGAAACAGGGGAGAGAACTCACGGCTGAGACGGGGGCTTCTCAGGAGGCTCTGTAGAGGAGGGTCCCCTGCAGCGAGTCCAGTGCACCTGTGGTGCTTGGGAAAGTGTGATGAGATGAGGCACAGGCCACATTTTGAAGCATCTTTATGTTTGGAATGTTTGTAGGGATGGGGGAATGAAAGCGTTTTAAGCAGGGAATCAACATAACGAGATTGGTGTTTAAGAACAAATCACTCCGAGGGGGTTATGAAAGATGAATTGGAAAGGACAGTTAGGAAACTATAGTTCTGATCAGAAATTGTGAGGACTTTCATCAGTACAGCCTTAGTCTGTATGTTTGAACTGCATCCAGGAGAGTAACTGGATATAGGGGAGTGTGGGGAGGCGGGGGTCAGGGATGAAGCTGAGGGCTGAGACAGTCAGGCACATGGTGGTGCCCTCACTGAGCTGGTGGACCCAGAAGGAGAGACATGTTCAAGGGAAGGGGATAACCAGAACCATATTAATTCCTGTTCCAGATCCAATTATAAGAGTATAACAACTAGATTCTAAGTTCCTAGACTTTTCATTTCTATCTTCCTAGCACTGCTAGTAATGTACAGTAAGCACTTGTAAATATTCATCGATACTTATGCATACATTTCAAGACTTGGTTTTTTAAGACCTCACAAATCCAAATCCAAAAAGTAATTGAGAGTACATGATGAAGTGGCACAGAGCTAATCAGTATGGTTCTTTACAAAATTCACAAGTCCAGCTTTGACTTCTGTGGTTCACACATTTCCCAGGTTACATTGCCTTCCCACAGCACTCTGCTTTACAGACAAGGAAACTGAGTGACAGTCAAAGGGTAGGACTCCTGCCACTATTCTATAATTGACTTAATGGAAGCAAAAAGTGGTAGCTGAGCTAACATTTTGGCATCAAAGGAAGAGATTTTTTTTGAAGACTTGAAAGAAAACCCCTTAGCACTACAGATGTGCTAAAAGGGCCTAGGTATATATATTGCAGCACAGTTCAGTTTTGGTGTCTATGCTGATGCCTCCAGGTCTGCAAGTATTAATTGAATTCTCTTCTGCATATTCTGTTCAGGTCAGCAGGGAAGAGCCTGATTCTTTAGAAAGATTTCTATTAAAATACAAAAGGTTGCCCACGATGAAGGAGGGAGAAGAGGAGGACCAGAGGGGAGAGGGGAGGTTGGATTGAGGGAGGGTGAATGGTGGGATCACACCTCTGGTGCATAATGCAAGGGTACATGTCGGATCTATTAAATATAGAATATTAATGTCTTAACACAATACTTAAGTAAATGAGAGGAGGTATATATTAACCAGTGTGATGTAAACGCTCCTAATTCTATATGAAATCAGCACGTTGTACCCCATAAATGCATTAATGTAAAAAGGTTTGGGTCTTACCTTAAAAAAGTCATTCATGTAGAATCACTCAGGCCTGGAAAGGGTAACAGTGACTGAGAAGCTGCTGGGTTATGAATATGGCGTGGGGGGGGGGGGCAGGGTTTAGTGATGGTAAGAGTAAACTGCCCAATAATATTTCCCTAGAATTCAAAAAGTGGGGTTAACTAACTCCAGAGGGAATACTATCCATTTATCTTTTGTCTGAGGAACTTTGCCATAACTCCGGCTTTGGAAGTTAACAAGAAGTAAAAGGAATAGCCCTCATCTCTCCTGCTTCCAACATCCCAGGGATAGCCTCTTCCTTTACAGCACATAACTGTGGGTGGTTTATGGGGAGTCAAGACCTGCTGGCCTGAGCTCTCTGACAACCCCAGAGGCCCAGAGTTCCTGACCACAGTGACTAGCACTCTAACCACTCCAGCAAACAGGTTTTTATAATGTGGGATTTCATGGTGTCTGCAACTTGTATTAATTAATGACTGAGGCATTAGAAACACAGTAAGTTAATACAAGTGGATACATACAATAGTTCTGTCCTCTAGCAATATTGTTAACTAGACCTATGTTTCATAGTGTTGAAAACCGATATTCCTCTATTATGTAAGCTAATCTTTAGAAATCTAATACCTCCTTTGAAAAGTCCAGTGTGTTTAAATTAATACAGTTTGGCTGATTTGAAGATTGAAAATAGGTTAGCATTAAGGCCAGGATTCCTTTAGTAATTACTTTTTCTATTGGTAATAACTATTTCTTGAGAAATGACATTAACACTCTACCAAAAACACAGCAGTAATCCAAAAGTTAATGTTCTGTTCATTTATAATTATATTTAATTCATATTTATGAGTTGTTGGGAGGGAGGAGTAAGAAAGAATTGATTTTAAAAAACATTACCAAAGAAAGAAGTTAAAGGAAATTTTTTTCTAACAGTCTGGAGGATCTACAAAGGCACTTGAAGTAGGAAGAATTAATTTTTAAGCTCACAGTTATATAAAATCAGGTTTTATTAGTTATTTTTGAAAAATCTGTATTTTTATCATTTCCTGGTAGCACTGAGTGAATTCATTTGATAGAATTTCTCCATTTCTTCTTTGTTACTGACCAAAATATTAACTTAAACTTCCCCATGATTTTAATTTTAGTAAGTCAGTTAGATTTGTGGGGATTTTTTAACCAAGAGAAATTCTGCATCTTTAGGCAGCATTGAACAAGTAGCTTTGTGTTGTTTCCTTTGACTTGCCCATGAAGCCTGATGTATTATTAACGAATTAATTTCTTGGTGGTGGAGGCCTGTGAATAGCGTTCTGTGAATGGGCAGTTGCCTGGTGGGGCCAGTTTTGGCTGCTGTCATTTAACATGTGTTGCTCTATTGTGAAGTCTTACCCAGCCGCAGGACAATGCTCGTTTAATCCACCATGATGGGACCTACACACCCTGAGCCCAAGTTGGATGCCAGGGTCAGTTACCCAGCAGCTCGGGCTGGGACACTGCTCTGCCACACTGACGAGTTGCTGTGATCATTTTGCCTGCCGTTAATTTTCTCTAAACCAGGGAAAATGTGTATGCGAGCTGTGCAAATGTTCTCAAAAGATATTCCAAACTGGTCGGCTGGGGTGTTGCCTCCATTCCAGAATGGAGGCAGGATTCCAGGGAGTATAAGTTCCTTCCTTCCTCCTGGAAATGGAAGCGGCTGGGCCCATGAGATCCCTGATGTTCTGAGGTCCAGAGTAGCAGATGGCATTATAATTTTCCAAATCCTGATGAACATTCTAACTGAACTTGTTCATTTCACAGTATGTAGTTCTATTTTTTTCATTTCCTCTCCCTTCCTCCCTCCCTTTCTCTCTCTCTTTGTTCCTCTCATTTTAACTAATTTTAAACTGGTACAGTATCCCCTTTAGCCATCTTTAAATTCTCTTTTCTTCACCATTTATTTCATGGAACCAAGTATAGCACAATTTCACATCTAATTCTCAGCTTTTGAATTTGTTTACAAATGTGTAAGCAAATGCCACGAATACTCATATCCCATGTAGCCACTGGAAGTTCTGTTTTTCCCCTTATCCATGGTTTGCAGTGCAGGTGGCAAATGGCTGTAATTATTTTAACTAACAGCTGAGTGAACATTCAGGAGGACATACAGTATAGTGATATGGACATTGAATTTACAGTGAGTTCTTAAGAGTCTGACTTGATAGTGTTATGGCTTGTTGATTTTTCAGGACACGGACCTGCCAGATTCTAGCACCTGAATGGTGTGGAGGTGTGGTTCAGGTTTTCGATGTTAACTCTGTTATCTGTGAGAAAAGGAATCGTTATTTTCATTAGGCATCTATTCAGGGTTATTTTTCTCTCCTAGATTTTTCTCTTTTGTTTTTGTTCAGTGTGGTTTATGCCCACCTTTAATCTAAGGCAGCTTTTAATCAGCATTTCTGCACATAGAACCTAGCAAAATGCCCGTGTGTATATTAACGTTGTAATTTAAGTCCTGGATCAAACATGTGTATCTGGACTTTTTCCTGAGGAAAAAACTTGACCTTACCAATGTATGAAATTCAAACACTATATAGCGGCAAGGTAAAACCACAGGTAGGAATTGCTGAATAATTACCTTTAGACCAGCCTGAGCCTGAGACTTCCCACGAGGGTGAGCTCATTTAATGGTTCCTAAAACTCAATCTTGTGGATGTCAGTGGTCATGCTTGATTATTTGCAATAGTGTTTTATGAAAAAGCAGTAGAAATGCATCAGGAGGCTACAGAGGAAAAGGACAATAACTGGTTTAACTTCTGTAACAGAAATCCCTTTGGTATGAGACACGTACGTCTTTGCTCCTCTGCATAAGCCACTGCAGAGGGAGGTGTGTGGGGGTGTTAGAGTGCACGTATGTGTGCTCCGTTCATATAGGGACCTCTAAATAATGCTGTGCCCTGTAGCTTATGACCAACAGGAGACCTAAAATAAAAAGAGAAAAAAGATGTTCATTGGTTTTGGAAAGGAAACAATTGCAAACACAGTTTAAAAGATTAATCCACTGTCCAGTTCTCCACCTATTTTCAAGGAATTTTATAAAAATACTGAGGTCTATGTCACATGTTTAAAAAAATCTCTGGGTAAATGTAAATTTTTTTAGTGAAACCAAAGACTAAGACTCAGTGAAGAGGCCATTTTTACATTAATGACAAAGATCATTCCTCATCTCTTTTAGCCCATTACTTAGGAACTTCTAAAACACATTTAGGAGAAAAAGAAAATAGGAAAAATCTCTATAATCTCAAATTTCAATTACCAAGAGCCAGATTCCTTTAGACCTATTCATTTATATTTTGTGTTTTTTATAAGCCATCTGGTAGTGATGTTCACTTGGCTAACAGCTGGTTCTCTTAATTACAGGGTTTATGGGTAGGGTGGGCGTTTCTATGGTGAAAATTCAGGCCTTTAGCCCCTGGTTGCAGGCCCATCTGAGACAAGTTAAATGAGCTGCTACTGTCAGCCCAGACCCAGTGGACAGAACTTCACACCAAAATGCCCACACATGTAATTTGTCACTTCTGGCAACCCAGAGCGTGGGGTGACCCAGTGTAGAAATTGAATCATCTTTCACATTCTCCGCTCAAGGCTGATATGGAGTGGGATGAGTAAAAGGCAAGCTCTCTGGTCTCTAGCTGTGGGGGGTCAGAGGCTTTCTTTTCTGATGACATCATTTGCAGGCCTTCCTAAATTCAAAGCCTCGCTTGTACGCTGACGCCCTTCCTTATTACATCCCAGCCAATTTCACCTGCATCATGAAATAAAAAATACACTTAGCATCAGAATACTGAGTATTTGCTCTTGGAGTAGTCACATTTCTAAATAACTCATTGCTTTTAACAAGGATTGATTGAATTTGTACAAATCTGCTATATAATTATGGCCTATTCATATTATTAACAGAGTGGACTCATCCTCTGACCAGGAAGGAATGCCTGTCCATCTAATTCCTACCTTTTTTCCTCTGATAACATGTGACTGCTCCCCCCACACCCACACGTGGTTCGTTTCAGCAGAAATGTATAGATAGGAACACTGAGAACCTTTAATATATTAAAACTTAGCTAATTGTCCAGAATCTACCATTGGATTGCACTTTGAACAGATAGATTTTGGTTTCTAGATTAGCTTCTGTAGAGATCCTTAAAGGTGAGGATCCAATTTTTTTGCTTTTTGGATTTTTCTTTTCCTCCCTCCACCCCAAAAAATTAGGTTTTTTTTTCCCCAGGCAAGTGCTGATTTGTTCTGTGGACAACTGGCAGTTGTCTCATAAAGATGCTACTTTAAGGCAGGGAACAGTGGAGGATCAAAAACCAATTTAGGGTCTGACGGGCAAAATGCTGTTCAGCCTGACAGGAAGCCACTGGAATTACAAATGACCTTTGGTCCCAGCACTGTGGGTACAAGTGGGGTGATCTGACATAGACGTGCCAGTTAGTGTGAACGCCAGTGCTAAGACCAGAAATTGTTGAGCCAGGCCAATAGAACATCAGACTGGAATTGAAAGATTTACTTTTAAAATGTGAAGCATGACTCAGTAGTGGTCAGATTCCAGGTAACACTCCGATGTGAACCACGTGTTGGTTTGATAACTTAACACCAGTTAAGTCTAGAAATGAACTATTTTAAAAGTTAGACAGCTTGTTGTGCTTTATCTTATTCGCCATGCTGGTTTATTCACATTGCAGGACACCTACCCTTGGAAGTAACCAGTATAGCCAGCACCTTGAGATTTTTGAGTTCACCACCAGTTCACACCAAAATGGCCATACCTGTAATTTGTCACTTCTGGCAATTATTCTGTCTTCCTTGTGTTTGTTTGTTTAAGAGAGAGTCTCACTCTGTCACCCTGGATGAAATGCTATGGCATTATAGCTCACAGCAACCTCAGACTCTCTTGGGTTCCTGCCTCAACCTCCCAAGTAACTGGAACTACGGCTGTTTACCACCCTGCCCAGCTAGTTTTGTTTCTCTTTTTAGCAGAGACAGGGTCTCAGTCTTGCTCAGGCTGGTCTCAAACTCCTGAGCTCAAACAATCCACCCAGCTCAGTCTCCCAGAGTACTAAGATTACAGGCATGAGCCACTGTGCCTGGCCTTGTCTTCCTTGTGTTTTACTGCCAATACTTACTGAGTTGAAGGAATATCTGTTACGCACAAAGAGAAGGAAACAGGACACAGACTATACTTTCAAGCTCCCCCACAGACTACTTTATTCTCCACCACTCTCCTTTGTAAACTCATATCTTCCAGCCAAATAGGATCAAACCCTCTGTGCTCCCCATTTGGCCTCAGTGCCTAGTTTTGGTGCTCAGGCCATTCTCTTCATCTTGCAGGGCTATTTATTAGAGGATGCACATCTTATCCTTCAAACAATACAGAAATTCTTTGAGGAGTCATATCCTCAAAGTATCAGTTGTCTTAACAGTGCCAGGCTTATTGTCTTTGACATGGTAGGTGCTCAAGAAAATTGTTGAATGAATGAGCAAATAAATAAAGCATGAATGATCATAGAGACAGATAGCATCTTATGTTTATGCCCTGTCAGTGTCTGAATTCACCACCACATTAATGTCAGGTTCCATCATCAGCTTTAGGTATGAATTTAAGGCAAAATGAAGTCTTTTTTCCCCAGTTAGTTACTTATGCCCTTACACAAAGCAGAGTTCTGCTAAGAATCTGGGCCTGCTCAATGTGTTCGAAAATAATCCCTTACCTGTTTATTTTTAGGTTCACATGCAGTTGTAAGGAGTACAGGCAAGCCAGATGCAGTGGCTCATGCCTGTAATCTCAGCACTGTCAGAGCCCCAGGTTGGGAGGATCATGTGAGGCCAGGAGTTAGAGACCACCCTGGGCAACAGCAAGACCCTGTCTCTGCAAAAAAATTAGCTGGTTGCAGAGGCACACACTCTGGAGACTGAGGCAGGAGGATTGCTTGAGCCCAGGAGTTCAAGGTTGCAATGAGTTATGATCACACCATTGCACTCAACCTGGGTGACAGAGTGAGATCCTGTCTCTGAAAAAATAAATGAATAAATAATTCATAGAGACCCTGTGTACCCTTCACTCGGGTTCTTCCAGTGGTGACCTCTCATAAGTACATACAGTGTCACCACCAGGAAATTGACACTGTTACAAGATACAAACCACTGACCTTATGCCAGTTTTAGCAGTTTTACATAATACTTGCATGTTAGGGGACAAGCAATAATATAATAGCAATGACGTGGTTTCTTTTAAAGTCAAGAAACATCATGGTTTCAAAAAAGGGTATCTCTTTAAAATAATGATCTCCTGCCTAAGTAAATCATTTCAAAAGCTTTTTTTAAAAATTTGTATATTCTGTTTTTGAAGCATCCAACTTACCTGGTCAAGGTCACAAAGTATACTTATGGCACACGTACTCTACAAGTGAACCAGCAGCAGCTGCGGTTGGTACAGGACCCCCCCCCCCCCGCCTCCTCCCATCATCCACCTCTTGAGTGTGCAGGTACACACAAACACACACATACATACACTGTCTCTCTTTCTCTCTCTCTCTCAGATTTTCTGCTGCTTGCCTTTTTTTATGCCTGAGTACCTTGCTGACAAGCGCTAATAACAAAATACCCAGAGAGAGTCCAGTTGAAGTTAGCATACATTAAACATTCTGAACTTGTCCTTTTGCTCATAGATTGTGCATAATTAATAATTAAACAGTTTCAGTTGTAATGGGTTGACCTTCTTGAACTGTTCATTATTCACAAGGCAAAGGCATCACTCAAACTTTTTCCCCTTGTCCTTCACTGCTCTCTAGCATGCCACGTGCTTGTGTTCCAGTTGTTTAGCAAAAGGGGCTGACCAGGTAGTTACTGAAACCTCTGGGGCTTGGAGACCGTCCTTCTTGATGACCAGAATTGCTTACGGAAATGGTTTATGGCAGCTGTTTTTATATAACAGTTGCCTGCTCGATAACAAGATCCAGCTTGTGTCCCTCCAGCAGGACTCTAAAGTTGATTTGGGACTAGCATCTCAGGTTAAGGCTTTTGGTTAAGGTTGTGTCCACTGTTTTTGTTCCACACCTCTGTGCATAGAAATTCAACAGAGAAGCATCCCAAAATAAGCCCTTGGGATGAAGTGTGGCACCCAAGGTCTTAAAGAGAGTGGCTTTAATTAACATTTTAGGATTGGTTTCCGCCAGTATCCAGAGTTATTATCCAAACTGCTTCTTCAATTTGTATTTATATTTTTTGGAACGTATTTCTCCATCTTGCTAAAACAATATTTTATGAAGGATGTTTTGGTAAGTAGCAGCGACTATTTTATTAGAGTTGCTGACCCCTTTGGGATGGTTCTCATTTACCCTCTAACCTCACGGTGTCTGGATGCTTTCCCTTCCTGTGAGCTACAGTGAAACTGGAGGGCATATTTACTGTGCACTCCCCACACACGCAGATTTGAATAGGGTACCAGAATAGGCAGACTCTTGGAGATCTTTCACATCCTGATCTAAACTAACTTCTAATTTTATTTGCTTTAAAAAGAGAAAAGTGGGGCAGCGCCTGTGGCTCAGCTGGCGGGGCACCAGCTCCATATACCGAGGGTGGTGGGTTCAAACCCAGCCCTGGCCAAACTGCAACAAAAAAATAGTTGGACGTTGTGGTGGGCACCTGTAGTCTCAGCTACTTGGGAGGCTGAGGCAAGAGAATCACCCGGGCCCAGGAGCTGGAGGTTGCTATGAGCTGTGTGACTCTACAGAGGTCAATAAAGACTCTGTCTCTACCAAAAAAAAAAAAAAGAGAGAGAAAACTGTACTTTAAAATCTTTTTGTGCAGTGAATATACTCAGGTTTATTCATTTGCTTTCCTTTGGAGTATTAACCGCCTTTGTACTTTGGTGGGGTTGAAGGCTCTCAGAGGCCTCCTCAGTCCAAGTGTTTACTTGTAGCATTCTGGCCACCCCCTTTTCTAGTCAGTCTTCTGCATCTCAGAAAATTCTCTCGTGAGATAGGCAAGAGATATGGATTTTAAAAGGAAAATAAATATTTGGCATTATGCATGTGAGATTAGAATCCCTGCCCCCATCTTTGATGAGTGATTTTTTCCAGGCACCACTGAGATGAGGATCCACTCTCTGTGGTTCTGCAAAGTCAACTTGGGCTGATGTTTTTCAGAAGTGAAATAAATTATTCATGGGTACCACCCAGTGTTCCTTAGTTTTATAATATGAGAAATTTAACAGGCTACAATATCAGGTCTTAAATAAAATTAACTACCCATGCAAGATGTCACATTTCCTCATTTTCTCATCCATGTGAAAATGACATCTTCATCAAGTTGTCTATAATTCATTAATTTACTCTTGGTATCATACTTTGAAATGAAACCCACATTAGCATCATATTTTACACCAGATCTTTATAGAAAACCAGTCAGGAATTTTAACCATCTTGGTAAATATTCAGCCACATTAAGACAGTAGGCTTTTATTTTTCTAAAAATTGCATTTTAAAGCAATAATTATTCACTACACCCTCCAAAAGAAAAAAATTCATAAAGGGATGACTTAGAGAAGCTTCTTCACTGATCAGAGTCCATAATTTTGGCATCTCAGACTTTGAACTATCTTTTTACTAATGATTTTTGAGACAATAAAATGTCATTTCTTGCACTGGGACTTGTAGGATCTTGCCAGCTTGGTGATACGGGTTTCCTAAAAACAATCTGAGGCTGAAATTGATACCATGGTTTATTTTTGCTCTTCAAACCTATGGGACTTCTGTGACCATTTTATAATACCTTTATTGAGGATTTGTCATGTTGTTCTGTGCCTTGTTTCTTTTGAGTGGACTGTTTCATCAGGGCCCCCCTTTCTGTTTTTCACGTCCTCGCTATGTGATGCTTCTATGTCATCCTTTGAACATGGCAAGATTTTATTTCACTCCCATTTTCCTTTGTTTTCCAAAGCTCCTGGAAGCCTTTCTCTACTGATGAGAATCTTAAGTTTAGAATTATTAACCTTTCCCTCTTCTGGATGAACAGAGTAAATTCAAAGAAGAGAGATATGTAAAAGCCAAGAACTATATTGTTCATATTCCTTTTCTTTTAAGCTCTTTGGCGTTTTTTGGTTTTTGTTTTTGTTTTGGCTGCTTTGACCGCCTTAGTTTCTTTTGATTTAGTTGTATTTTCCAGCAGTTTCCAATTGTTTGAATTGGAAACAAAGCCTTAATAAGAGTTCTAGTTAATTTTCTGTCTTGTAATTACCGATCTCATTTTTCTGATAATTGGCCACAGCAATTATATGTATATTTACTAATCACATAGGAGGCTGTGCAATTGTATCTATCTGCCACCATCGATAATGACACGCATATTGCAGAGGTGCTTTTATCATCTTCTTTTTTCCACTACATCAAAGCTATTTCCTCTCGTTCTCAATAATGAATACATGCATGCATTTGACACAGTTGTGTGCTAGAGAAATTGTTTGGCTCCCACCAAATGCTGCATGTTCTGAGTTTCTTGCCTGCAGCGCTGGAAGGTTGTATGTAATGATATATTGCTCATCCAAATGGCCAAAGCACTCCAAAGCACAGTGAGATTAAAATAAGTCATTCCTTTGTTAATTTAAATAGGTGCATGTATCATACTTTGCAGGGCACTTTGTGTAGGGATGTCAGGGAGAAAAAAAGCCGCCGAAAGGTATTTTTAATAGCAAATGAGAATAGATGAGAATGGAGTCATTTGCAGCTGCCTACTTTATGTGGCTCTCTTGTTCCAACTGTAGGTCTAATGAGATGACTGTTAAAGTACTCTGCAGTGTAATTTCATTACATCCTGAGCTGTTACACTATAAACACAGTGGCGCTCTGTCATTCTTGGAGAAACTCCTAAATTCTTAAAGCCTTCCTTTGCAAAACGATAATGGGGTTTGCTGCCTGTGTTTCGTGGCGGTGGTGGTTTGATGCTGTGTAGTTTTCTGCTCTTCTGAGTGACTCCCACCTCCACCCCGGTTTTGTTTGGGAGTTTTTCATTGTGTCCTTCATTATTGGCTTTCTCATATGCGGAGTTTGCCTAGACTGGCCAATAAGCTGAAATTCCTTTTCAGGAGACAACTTCCCCTATAAAAGCCTTTCTGTTAAAGTTAAAAAAAAAAAAAAGAAAGAAAGAAAGAAAAAGAAAAAATTCTGACCCAAATGATTTCATTAGGAACAAGCAGTTAAGAGCAACTGAATATACAAATAAATGTAAATAAAAAGGAAAGTGTAAATAAATAGCAAATCCAGTAAAAGAAACAAAGGTCAACACAAGAATAATTTCACAGCTCTTTGTTAATTACAAGACCATTTGTGTGTTACTTAAATAATCATTAATTTCTCATTTACACTTTCCCTACCTTCTTTCCTACCCTGTGGCTATCATTGTCCTTTTTTCACCTCCCCTCCCTCTCTGCTCTCCTGTTTCTCACCATTGTAAAATGTGTGTGGCTTTAAATTTGGCATTTTTACCTAAATGTGTGGAAGAAGTAGAGACAGTCTTTTTAATTGGATGAGGCCTTATTTTCACTGTATTCATCTTTACACTGTTCCTTTGCGGGGGTGGGGAGGGGTGGGCTATAAAGGAAGAAAAAGAATTGTTGTGACTTTTGGTGACTTGTTTTTCCTCCATCCCAGGATTCGCCCGTCCTTCCGGTTGGAGAGTTCTCGGAGCCATTTGTACATTTCATCACTCAGTGGTGAGCCTGTTTGCAAACATGCCATGCCCTCAATGTAAATGATACATGCCATTAACTCTGCGGCTCCATGAGACCTTATGGCTCTCCCTGCTTCCTTTTGGAGTCGCGAGGGACTTCAGGGCCTTGGGCAGATGGGGTAGCAAAGCTGAAGAAATTGTTTAAATTATGTAAACGTTATTTACACAAAGGGTCATAAACGTACTTCAGAGGCTTTTTCCTGTTTTAATAAACTGCAGAGAGTCATGCTATTTCTTTGAGCACAGATACTGTTGCTGTCCTTTTTTATTTTTAAAAGAAATATACGATTTTATAGTCCCTGTTGAAAAGACATATGAGCTTTATTTTTATTAATGTAACCTCAAGTTACCCATAAAACAGTCTGTCACTTAGTGGAAGCGGCCTAGTTTATTAATACATTAGATCTTTAGTAAATAACTTTTTGGTTGTATTTTAAACACAATACTGGGGTCCCATTTCATATGAATTTTGATGTTTGAGAAACTGTGAAAACATAGTTACATTAGGCCTATGTTAACCCTTAAAAAATTAAGAGGAACCACTCATGTCCTCAAGTCTAAGCAACACCTAATCATTTTCTACCTAAGGAATTAAACACTTTTCTGCCAAGGGTTCTTTTCCATCCTTCTGCCTTTTGCCTCACAGCAGAACTCCCTTTCTTCTATTACCTCTTTCACCACCACCTCCCCATCCCCTGTCTGAAGAACTCATGTGGCCTTGGGAGACCGACCCACTTGTTCCCCTGCCCTCTCCATCCCCCCAGCATGGAGGATTACTCAGGAGAGAGGAGGAAATCGGGAGCATAGGAATGACTGTCCTCAAAGCAAGCACAGCCCAACCTGAACGCCTTCGTAACTACTTTGCCCCTCTTTCCTTCCTTCAGAATCCTCATTTCTTCACTCCTTCAGAGTCGTGTCCACTACTGGTGGAAAACCAATAGGCAGATCCTGCCCAAAGAAACCCTTCCTGTGGTGTGCCAAGTGGTGCAGGCAGGAGTTCTCGCTAAACCAAGATGGTTGAATGCTGTCCCCTCGCCCTCCCCCATTATCCATCTGATGATTACACCAAAGTGAGACCAAGAAATATTCCTTAATATAAATGTCAAGCTTTATCACCTTTTTGACTAAGTGTGATGTGTTACCTCTTAATAAAAAAATGTCTCATACAGTTTACATTCCATGGAAGAAGTATGTGGGGATAATTTTTCCCCTGATTTTAAAATTTTTATTAACACTTTCTGTTTATTTAAAATAATATTCTGTTTTTTTTTTATATATTGTTCTATTTTTTTACTTTGAAAACATTTTATTTCCAAAACATGCCATGTTGGAAAAAAAGCATACGTATTAATTTAACACTGGGATCCTGAGCTATTTTGAAGCTCATTGTTGATGTTAGAATCATTATCCAGAAATATATATTAATCTCTGTTCATTTCTTTTACACGGAATTCCTAAGAACACTTGGAAGCATATCAAGGCAGTGCCTCATTTTTAAATGCAAAAGATTGTAAAACAAACCTGCAGTTCCTATGCTGCCTGGAGGCCTGGTTTGAGCGGCACCCACTCCAGAACTGTTGCATGTGTGACTGGATCACAGCACTTACCTCTCGCTATGTGGTCTGAAACCAACCTGGGGGTGGTGCTGGTCTGGGCAGCAGGGAGAAAAGTAGTTAAGGCTCTACCTCCCTCTTGTCCAAAAAATTAATCAGCTGTTATTTAAAAGTTTTATAGAGACAGTGGGAGGGATAACCTGTGTTGAAATTTCCACAGATGTCAAGCCGAAACAGAAATGATAGTGGGTAATAGCCTTGTTTTCCCAAGAGATACAGCTACTTTGGAATGTCAGATTAGGACTGTTACCAACTCCACTGGCGAGACAGCTTGAATTACTTGCTAATGGATGTAGTATTTGAGAGGTGCATATGGTTATTTATGGGGAAGGCAAACGTCCTCGATGTCATTAATGGTTCATAACTACGGATCTTATTTACCAAATGATCATTAAATCTCTCTATTTAAAAAAAAAAAAGTACTGTCAGCAAATGCAGAGACTATACGGAAGGGTTTTCTTCTTGTTTTTTAGAGGATGCCTTATGTAAAGAAAGAGCATCTGTGTGATTTTCCAAGTAATAGAAGCAGCAGTCTCTTTTCATGACTTCATCCCACAGATACTCTTGAACAATAGAACTTTAGAACAAATACAGCCATCACGGGCAGCTCGGGCACACATATAAGTGCTTTATCACGTAGCTAAGTACATTCTACAACTACTCATTATACCTATTGGGCAGAAGATAAAAAATATTTTGCCTGAGGATCGTGCTTCTTTAAGCAGTTTAAACAAACTTAGCTGTGCAACATACAGCTGTTTAATGAATTATCAACTTGCATTGTAGCCAAAATGAACGCAGGTCCATATAATGTACAGTTACCCATTTGTAATTTTATAGCATTATCTAGATTCCTGACCTCTTTTACATACTACTTGTCGTTCAGAGTGACAGCGAAGGAATTAGACACATTCTTATTTAACTTGATAGTCAAGTTTCCTTTTTTACTGTCTTATCCCAGTTACCAAAAAGGAAGTATATTCCCCCAAATTTAAGTATGAAATAAATTGATAAGTCAGGAAGAGATTATTGCTGCTTTTTTCAGATTCACTTCAAAAGTAAAATTAGAATATGTTTCAATTTATTCTTTTATCTTTATTGCAAAGGTAAAAAGTAAGAAAAGTTTTTTTAAAGTAACTAAAAAAAACAAAAACAAAAAAACCTTTGTATTTCTGATTATTAAGGTCCCCAGAAATCTCATTAAATAGGCAGAAATAAAAGAAAAACAGTACTTTGGCCAAGAATTGGACATGATGAATTTTAAAAACATTCAAATTCCAGGAGATATAGTGAATGGTGGGAATCATAGTGTAAATTTACGAGTGATGGAGATAATGTGAGGTTTTTTCCTCCCCCTACTACAGCATGCGAAAGCAGCCAAAAGAAAGGCCAGCACCTGAGGAATTGATGGTAAGTAAATATTTTTAGTTACATTAGAATTCTTCAGTTACATTTATGTTTAATGTGTCTTTTAAAAGATAGGAATAAAATTTAAAACAGCGAATCACGGAAAGTTAACTTTATTTTATTTGGAAAGGTGTTTTTGAAGCTCGTACCCTCAGATGATAGTCTTCAGTTCTTAAAAAGCTACCACTTTGGCTCGGCGCCTGTGGCTCAATCAGCTAAGGCGCCAGCCACATACACCTACGGTGGCGGGTTCAAATCCCCAGCCTGGGCCCGCCAAACAACAATGATGGCTGCAACCAAAAAATGGCCGGGCGTTGTGGCAGGCGCCTGTGGTCCCAGCTACTTGGGAGGCGGAGGTAGGAGACTCACTTGAGCCCAGGAGTTGGAGGTTGCTATGAGCTGTGATGCCATGGCACTCTACCCAGGGGGATAGCTTGAGGCTCCGTCTCAAAAAAAAAAAAAAAAGCTACCACTTTTTTGAAATTTAATGCAGAACTCTTTTCATTCACTGCACTCAAGGGTTACAAACTTAATATAGGTCACTCTTTATCTTTATTTGCTATTACAGCCTTTCAGCATTCAGAGGGTTGGTAACAGAAGATAGCATATGAAGTTTTTAGTGCAGTCCTATAGGAAAGTTCTGAATGCAGCATGGACTCCTCCCAGATTCACATAGAATGAAATTAAACTGGCTGCAAAAGATCAAGTTAATGTGAAGCTTTGGTCTCTCCTCAGAAAGAGACAACTACAAGGCTGCTAATGCTCTGTTCTCAGCTCCAAAGCAGCTTTCTTTGATTGCAAATGACAGTTTTTAGTCAAGCAGGGAGAGGAGCAGAGATGCTCCCTAACAATTCCCAAATGGTCATTTATTTAGTGCAGATTGTTGATTTGACAATCCACAAGCTGTTAGAATAATGTTAGGATCGAGCATTAGTAAATAATAATTATAGTCTACTCTTTCTAATGTTTTGCATACCCTTCTCTGCCTTTAGACTACTACAGTCGGAGCAAATTCCTATCAGTTTTTCACCTCTTTAAATAATATGCATTTTACAGATATCAGTTCAGAGATTTCATCTATTGCAGTGCTTAACAAACATTTTAAGCACCCAAACTTCTGCATAATACAGATTTCATCCTCAAATATAAAGTAACAGTAAGTTAGCTTTTTGCATCTTGAGTACTTTTCAGGAGGGCACTTCTCTCCTTTGGGTTCCCAGGGAGCAAAGTCTCAGTTTTCAGGGTAGTTTCCAGTTAAAGTTCACCCCTAAAACCTCTGCAATTTATAACATATAGGTTTCATGTATAGAATAAACTAGGTTTGGCTCTTTTTTTTTTTTCCGACTCTTTGATGGTTGGGAGATTCTTGCAGTTAGTCACATTTGAGAAAACTTGGAACAGGTTCTAGAGATGGAGACCCATTTACTTTGTGCATTATTATGCTATGGCTGGATAGCTCGGCTATTAAAACAAAGGAGTAGGGTTTCATAAAACAGATATCTGTTTGTAAATGCATGTTTCAATGCTGCGATGAGTTGGCCACTTACAAATAAAACATCTGCACATTGTACATGCACTCATAAATGTACGTGGATGTATGTGTTGGTAAGGAACACCACTGCAGGTGGCAAGTCGTAAAGACAAGGCTAAAGGGTGTGTACTTTCAATGCTTCAGAAGGAAGTGGATGTCTCTATGTGTTTATATGGTGGGGGAATATGTATTTAGAGATATCTCTTTACAACTGTACACCCTGGTGTGTCCTGTCCCACATTTTTAATTAACAAATATCAATAAATCAATAAAATACAATGAAAAATGTAGTCACAGAAAGTACCATCCCATACTTAATTTAGCATTATTTCTAGTACTGCTCACTGTTTGGTTTTAAATGAATGTATTCCCAGAGGCATAGCACCATAAGGCCCCGCTGATTTGGTAAGGGCTCAGCGAGGAGGCAGGAAACATTGGACTGTGTGTGGAGCTACCATGGTCAGGGGATTGAGCCCTGCCAGTCTTTGGCCAAAAGGTCGAGCCCAATAGCAGATGGGAAAGAAAGTAGATTTTCCCTTGTCTGAGGAACCCGAGTCACATCCTAGGGACCTAGTCTTAAGGAACCATTCTCTTTATTCCTTCCAGCATATTGATGGCTTTAATTTTTCCTTTTCCCTCTCTGCCTACAACCTATTTGATGGTGCTCCCATCTGGAAGACGAGAGCCTCCTCTAGAGTGCATGAACTGTAGAGCCCATTTGTCACTGTGGGTAGGGGCCTCTGCCTTTTGTGAAAAGAGCATCTCCCAAACACAGTAACTCCAGCCAGCAGGGTCCCAACGTGCACTGCAGAAGCTTGGGCTGCATCAGATGTGAGGGCTACAGGATTGTTGAGGTTTCCCTGTGGGCCTCCATTTTCCAAAAATCAAAGGAAGAAAATCAGAGGTGGAGTTGGGTAGAAATACTGAAAGTTAAGAGATTTTGAAATCTTACATGAACTCCATGACTTTGCCAGGAAACATAGCAAGTCCCAGCCTAAGTAAATCAGAATGTGGGATAAGTGGATCAGATCACACTCTTGGACCTTGGCCATGCACATACTGGGCAAGTGATTTTTGTCTTTTTATTCCATAAGATCACTGTAAATACCAGAATTCACAATATCAAACTTTTTTTTTTGAGACAGTTTCACTCTCTGGACCTAGGTAGCTCATAGCAACCTCAAACTCAAGAGCTCAAGCAATCCTCTTGCCTCCACCTCCCAAGCAGCTGGGACTACAGGTGCTTGCTATGATGCCTGGCTAGTTTTTCTATTTTTAGTTGACATAGGGTCTTGCTCTTGCTCAGGCTGGTCTTGGCCTCCCAGATTGCTAGGATTATAGGCATGAGCCACCATACCTTGCTCCTGACAGTTTTTGACCATATCAGTCTTTTTTTTTTTTTTCCAGTGTTATTTAGGAAGAACAAAATGAAAGTTTAGAGTACTTCCAAAGAGAGTTGAAAGTGGGTCCCTCCTATGAAGGAGAGATACAGACCAACCATATCAGTCTTCACAATGAAACAAAAAACTCAGTGTTAGACTCTTGAGATCATTAAAATCCCGGGGCTGGAACTCATTTAATTATTTAGCTCTTTTATTCCTTCTACTTTTGTATGTGATGGCTCTTAAGATGGTTGTCAGTTTTTATATCCTAAACAGAAGTATATTAAGGTTGGACCAAGAAATTCCGTTAGTGCTACCTTTGGGGGAGACAAGGGTCTATATGAGCTGCTCCAGGTTTCTGGCATGTAGCCATTAAGCTACATAGAAAATTTACTCAAAAGTTTTGTCATCGGATCCCCATCATCTTAAGAGATCTTAGAATCAGATAAACAATCAAATTCAGCAGGTATATATAGGCCACTGGGTGCAAAGTCCTATGCTAGACTCAGAAGACATAAAGAAAAGTAAGCCACGTGGCTCTGGTTTTGCAAGGGATATTGAGTGTACTTGGAGGTCCTTTTGACATTGACCTGGTGGAGTTCAAATTAAGTCAGTTTCTTAACCTGCTTCTATAGAAGGAATCCTAGTGTCCAAGTCTGAAAACTCGACTTCCCATTCAAGTGTAAGGAAGTCCCTCATCCTTGGGGAAGGTATGACCCTTCTTCAATTTTTTAGAACCTGTTGCATAAACCAAGAGTCAGCTTTAAACCCAACAAAAGTAAACTAGCCATGTAAATAGCCAAGAACATT
>CAUYQV010188355.1:0-14263 GCA_963574575.1 Galagoides demidoff
GCCTCAGCCTCCCAAGTAGCTGGGACCACAGGCGCCCACCACAACGCCTGGCCATTTTTTGGTTGCAGCCATCATTGTTGTTTGGTGGCCCGGGCTGGGGATTCGAACCCGCCACCTTAGGTGTACGTGGCTGGCGCCTTAGCCGATTGAGCCACAGGCGCCGAGCCGGAATCTGATTCTTCTTAACCACAAACCTAAATCTAAGTTTCAAGACCATGATTATAGGCTTGGCGCCTGTAGCTCAGTGGTTAGGGTGTTGGCCACATGCCCCAGGGTCTGGCAGGTTTGAACCCAGCCCGGGCCTGCTAAAACAACAATTAACAACAACAAAAAATAACCGGGTGCCTGTAGTCCCAGCTACTTGGGAGGCTGAAGCAAGAGAATCACTTAAGCCCAAGAGTTTGAGGTTGCTGTGGGCTGTGATGCCACAGCACTCTATCAAGGGCGACAGACTCTGTCTCAAAAAAAAAAAGAAAAAAAAACCACAGTTAAAATTGAAGGTCACATCTCTGTCTGGGAAATCCCATAAACACCCACATAAGTCCCTCATATATCCCTAGGTTCATAATGGACAGTAGCTCTATCTGTTCTTCCTTTTTAAACTATTCTATCTTGGTTTTCCAAGAATTCTACTCTTTTCTGTTCTTTTAAACTACTCTATCTTGGTTTACCAAGAATAGTCCCAGCGTAGGTTCGTTGTCCCAACATAATTATTTATAGTGTTCTTACCCTCATAAAGTCCCCTTCTAGGGGCCATTTTGTTTCTTCAGTTTCTTCCTTTCCCATTACAGCACATATCTGAACTCTCTGCCTTCCCACCCCAACCATTCTATGATACATGTCAACAACTCCAATTCTAGGGATTTACTTTTGCAAAACTCACTCTGTTCCATTTGTTCTAACAATATTTTAAACGTGAGCTGGAACACCTGTAGATGCGAGCTATGGATGATGCATCAAGTGAATGTTAAGCTTCCCACAAACCTTAAAATAGCACCTAAGGATCCCGTAAGGAAGTGACTAGATGGGAAGTACCAAGGTCATAACAGAGGAAAACACCATACACGTGAAATTAGGAAGTTGAAACCGATAGCACACGTCATCCAGTGTAGCACATCAATGCATCTTGTACGTACTTGAAAGACATGCCACAAATATTTGTGCAATGTGTAAAATCTGCAGAAGAGGAAACCGAGACAAACAGAAAAGGAAGCCTACTCCCAGAAGTTCCACTAGTTCATATGAATTCATAAACCAAAATAACTGCTCACCGGAGAAAAGGCTTGTTTCTAATTTCTAATCTACACTCAGAAGACCACTATGCAAGAAAAATTATATTAAAAGGAAAATAAATACAAGCTGAGAAAGAAATCTCTCAAGATAAGAGAGAAAGGGAAATGGCAGTTATCAGAGAAGTGACCATGTGCTTGGCTTCCCTTAATCTGTGGTCAGTGCATTTGGGGTCAGTGAGATAAACAAGATGAAAAGAGAGAAGGTGAAATGAGATAGGACTCATTTCATTGAGTTCTATTAAAAGTAATGATAGTTTTTCTCTAAAGTCACAAATATTTCTGAGTATCACAACTACCCCTCAGTCACAGCAAATCTCTCCTTTTTCTAAAATAAAAAAAAAAAGTTGTCAAAATCAGTCTCTTCAGAAAGATGAGCCATTTTACCTTTTAATGAAAATGTATTGCTGAAGTCTGATAGCAGTCTGTTGTCTCGCTTAAGGAAAAGTCTTTACTTTTAGAAATTAGAATTAAGTTGTCAGAAATTCAAGGGCAGAGGAAAAGTCTTTTTCCTCTTTGTACCTCCTAAGTACAGTTTCCAAACTATGGTAAGCATTCAATCCAAGTTAGTTGAATTGAGCTTTAAAAAAAAAAAAATCACTAGAGGTAAAAATTAATGATTATTTACAAAATAAGCTAGAATTATTACTTAAAGTAGAACTTTCCTGCAACATAAAAGGGTGTGTGTTTTCTCTTCATGAACTACCTGACAGCACCTGCTATTTGTCTGGTCTTTTAAATCTGGATGCAAGTTTCTTGAGTGCAACTGTTAATTACATCCCCTGTTCAGCGGATTCTCTCTAAAATATGTGAAGGGTTCTATTAGCTCAGAATGTTATATAAACATGAAAATAGTTCAGAGGTTAGAATCCACCTAATGGAATAAACTACACAATGCGTACAGAACATTTTCCTTTTTTAATTTTCAATTTTTAATTATTATGGATACAGAATAGCTGTACAGATTCATGGGGTACATCAGATATTTTGATACAAGCATACCATCAAAACAGGACAATGAGGTATCCATCACCTCAAGCATTTATCATTTCTTTGAGTTAGGAATATCCCAATTACATTCTTTAGTTATTTTGGAATATACAGGATGTTATCAGTAACGATAGTCATGCTATTGTGCTACCCCACACTAAATACTATTCCTTCTGTCACCTGTGTTTTTGTACCCACTAACTATCCCCTCTGTATCCCTTCCCCCTACATATTCCTTCCCAGCCTCTGGTAAGCATCATTCTACCCTCTATCTCCATGAGTTCAGTTCTTTTTAGCTCCCATATATTAGTAACAACATGTGATATTTATCTCTCTCTGCCTGGCTTATCTCATTCAACATGATGTCCTTCAGTTCCATGGATGTTGTTGCACATAGCATTCTTTCTGTGGCTGAATATAGGTATTCTACTGTGTATATGTACCTCAATTCTTTATCCATCTATCTACTGGTGGACACTTAGGTTGGTTGTATATCATAGCTATTGTAAATAACCTTCAATAAACATGGGAGAGCAGATACCTCTTTGATATACAAATTTCCTTCCTTTTGGTTACATAGTTAGCAGTGGGATTTCTGGGTCTTATTGTAGCTCTATTTTTGTTTTGTTTTGTTTTGTTTTTTTGAGGAACCTCCACACTGCTCTCAACAGTGGCTGTACTAACTTGTATTCACACCAAGAGTGTAAGTGCATGAGGCTTCCCCTTTCTCCAAATCTTCACAGGTATTAGTTATTGCCTTTTTTTTTTTTCTTAAGACAGCATCTCTGTTGCCTGGGCTAGAATGTCATGGGGGTAGCCTAGCTCCCCACACCTCATATTCTTGGGTTTAATCTATTTTCCTGCCTCAGCCTCCTGAGTAGCTAGGACTACAGGAGTGCACCACCACACCTGGTTAATTTCTTCTATTAACAGATAGGTTGTAGCTCTTGCTCAGGCTGGCCTTGAACTCCTAAGCTCACCCAGCCTCCTCTCACCTCAGCCTCCCATAGTGCTAGTGTTACAGGCCTGAGCCACCACACCCAGCCAATAAAAGCCATTTTAACTGGAGATGATATCTCTTTCTAGTTTTAATTTGCATTTCTCTGATGATTGGCAATGTTCAGCATTTTTTTCATATGCCTGTTGGCCTTTGTCTGTCTTCTTTTGTGAAACATATATTCAGAATTTTGCCTATTTTTTATTTTATGGGGGTATAAATCACTTTGGTAATGCTTGAGTCATGAGTAACTGTTTCATCACACCAAATAGTGTTCATTGTATCTGTTAGGTGTTTTTTCCCCTCCCATCCACCTCTCCCCTATATGATTTCTGCAGAGTTTTACTTCCCTCTGTGTACACGTGTGGCCATCAGTTTGTTCCAGTTTAATAATGAGTACATCTGGTGTTTGTTGCTCCATTCTTGAGATAATCCATTTAGGATAATGGTCTCCAAATTGCTGCAAAAAACCTAATTTATCCTTTTTATGACTGAGTAGTACTCTAGGGCATACATAGACCACATTTTGTTAATCCACTCGTGAACTTGGGTTGGCACTTGAGTTGAAACCACACATCTGTAATTATAAATAGTGCTTCAACAAATATTTGAGTGTAGGCATCTTTCTGATAAAATTACTTCTTTTCCTTTGGGTAGATATGCAGTAGTAGAATTAGTGGATTGAATGGTAGGTCTGTTTTAAATGCATCTTGCTGTTTTCCATAGAAGTTTTACTAATTTCCAATCCCACCAAAAGTGTATAAGCATTCCTTTTTCTCTGCATCATCACCAACATCTCCTGTTTGGGGGCTTCTTAATAAAAGCCATTCTAATAGGGGTGAGATGAAGGTTTCATTTTGATTTTCCCAGACGATTAATGATGTGGAGCATTTTTTCATGTTTATTGGCCATTTGCTGTCTTTTGAAAAACTTCTTTTCATGTCCTTTGTCCAATTTTTAATGAGGTTATTTGTCTTTTTTCTGGCTGAATTGTTTGAATTCTTTATAGATCATGGATATTAGTCCTTTATCAAATGTACAGTTTGTCAATATTTTCTCACATTCTGTAGGTCGTATATTTGCTTTGTTGACTATTAGCAGTCCAATGCTTTGTAATTTAATTAAGTCCAATTTATTTATTTATTTTTATTGTTGCCATAATTGCCTTGGAGGTCTTAGGCATAACTTTTTTGCCTGGACTAATATCTACAAGAGTTTTTCCTACATATTCTTACAGAATTTTTATGGATTCATGCCTTACATTAAAGTCTAATCCATCTTAAATTAATTTTTGAGAGTGGGGAGGAATGGAGACATGTTTCATTCTTTTGCATGTGGCTATCCACTTTTCCCAGCACCATTTATTGAACAGGGCTTCTTTTCCCCCAGTGAATGTTGTTGTCTGCTTTGCCAAGGATCTGTTGGCTGTATGTTAGAAGGTTTTATATCTGGGTTCTCTGTTCTGTTCATTGATTGATGTGTCTATTTTTGTACCTGTTTTGGTTACCATATTCTTGTAGTATAGATTGGAAGTCTGGTAATATGATGCCTCCAGATTTGATCTTTTTGCCTAAGATCAAATCTTTGGCTATTTGGGCTCTTTTCTACATCCAAACAGTGTGTAGAATTATTTTTTTCTAGATTTGTGAAATATGATGTTGGTATTTTGGTGGTGATTACATTGAATTGGTAAATTACTTTGGGAAGTATGAACATTTTAACAATGTTGATTCTACCAATTCATGAGCATAATATGTTTTTCCATTTGCTTGTCATCTGCAATTTCTTTCCTCGGTGTTTTATAGTTCTCTTTGTAGAGCTCTTTCACCTCTGAGGTTAAGTATATTCCAAGGTATTTTATTTTCTTTATAGCTATTGTGAATGGTATTGAGTCTTTGACTCTCAGTTTATTGGTGTATAGAAATGCTACTGATTTGTGTACCTGGACTTTGTAACCTGAAATGTTGTTAAATTTATTTATCTAAGAGTAGAATGTGAACGTTTTAAAATAATAACTAAGAAAATGACATGAAGGCTATGTTAACCAGTTTGATGGAAATGTTTCGGATTGTGAGTGAAAACCCCACACTGTACCCCAGAAGTGCATTAATGTACATAGTTACCATTCAATAAAAAAAATTATTTATCAATTCCAGGAGTCTCTTGGTGGAGTCTTTGGGATTTTCTACATATAAAAAAAATTCATCACCAAAAAGTAGTAACTTGACCTCCTCTTTCTTGACTTTATTTCTTTCTCTGCACTGATGATTTTAAGACTTTTCAACACTGTATTGAATTGAAGTGGTAACAGCGGGCACCCTTGTCTGGTTCTAGTTCTTAGGAGAATACTTTCATGCTTTCAATTTCTCTCTATTCGGTATGATGTTGGCTATGCGTTTGTCATATATGGTTTCTGTGATTTTGAGATATGTTTCTGCTATGCCTAGTTTGTTGAGGGTTTTTATCATGAAAGCCTGTGAGATTTTGTCAAGTGCTTTTTCTGCATCTATTGAGATAATGATGTGGCCTTTGTTTTTTGCTTCTGCTTATGTGTTGAATCAAATTTATTGATATACATATATTGAACTATCCTTGCATCCCTGGGAGGAAATCCACTTGGTCACAATAGATTTTTTTGTGTGCGCCATTGAATTCAGTTTGCTAGTATTTTATTGAGGATTTTTTCATGTATATTCATAAGGGATAATGGCCTGTAGTTTTATTTTTTCATTGTGTCCTTTCCTGACTTTGGGACAAAGGTGATACTAGCTTCATAGAATGAATAGGGAGAATTCCCTTCTTCTCAGTGTTATGGAATACTTTCTGTAGTATGGGTACCAGTTCTCCTTTGCAGATCTGGTAAAATTCAGCTACAAATCAATCTTATCTAGAATTTTTTTTGCTGGTAGTCTTTTTATTACTGTTTGAATCTTTGTGGTCATTATTTGGCAATTCAGGAGTTCAGTTTCTTCCTGATTGAGTTTTGGTAGATTGTGTGTTTCCAGGAATTTGTCTATTTCCTCTATAAGTTCTAATTTATGTGCATAGAGACATGCATAGTGTTCGTGGATGTTCTGTATATCTGTGGTATCAGTTGTAATGTCTCCTTTTTTATTGATGATTGAATTTATTTTGGTGCCTTCTCTTCTATTCCTTGTTAATGAACCAAGATGTCTGTCAGTTTTGTTTATCTTTTCAAAGAACCAACTTTTTGTTTAATATATCTTTTGTACTTTGTTTTTGGTCTGTTTTCCATTTCATTTAGTTCTGTTCTGACCTTTTTAAAATTTTTCTTCTGCTGGATTTGGACTTGGTTTCCTCTTTCTTTCCTAATTCCTTGGCATATGACATTAGGTTGTTTATTTGTGATCTTTCTTTCTTTCTGATGTAGGCATTTAAGGCTAAGAATTTTCCCCTGAAGAATCTTTTTGCTGAGTTTCATGAACTTTTATAGCTTGTGTTCCCTTTGTCTTTCAAGGAATCTTTTTATTTCCTTCTTATTTCGTTCCTGACCCAGTAATCATTCACTAGCAGATTGTTTAATTTCCATGACTTTGTGTAGGTTTGAATGTTTCTCTTCTGATTTATTTCTAGTTTTATTCCACTGTGTTCCAAGAAGATACAGGGTATGATTTTATTTTTTTTTAATTTGTTGAGGCATGTTTTATGGTGCAAGATATGATCAATCTTGGAGAATATCTCATGTGCTTCCTAGAAGAATGTAAATTCAGTAGTTTAGAGTAGAATGGACTATAAATGACTATTAGCTTCATTTAATTTGGAGTGGAGTTTAAGTCCAGTGTTTATTTATTTATTCTCTGCTATTATGATATGTCCAGCTCTGACAGTAAAATCTCTGGCAAATACAATGCTGCTATTTATTTCTTTCCTTAGCTCTAGTAAGATGTGCTTTATGTATCTGGGAGCTCCTGTGATAGATGCATATATATTTTGAAATATTATTTCTTCTTGTTGAATTGTTCCCTTTACCACTGTATGATGACCTCTTTGTCTTTGCCTACTTTTGTTAATTTAAAGTGAAAGAATGGCTACACCTGTTCTTTTTTGGTTTCCATTTGCATGGAATATTTTTTTCCATCCTTTCATGTTGACTCTGTGTGCATCGTTGTGGTTTAGATGTGTTTCCTGGAGACAGAAGATACTTGGGTTGTGTTTTTTTTAATCTATTCAACTAACCTGTGTCTTTTGAGTGAAGCATTAAGACCATTAACATTGAGTGGTAGAATTGATATGTAGGATGCTGATCTATTCACCATGTTGAGTAGTACCTTACTGTTTTGTTTTCCCTCTTGTGCAATTGCTTTATGACTGTTATGAGATTTAGGTTTTGGGGGACAGAGATGATTTTACACTGACCAGAATATATTATGCTGATTCATGTATAATGCAGTTCTGAAATTTTCCTATAGGGCAGGTCTGGTCATGACATACTTCTTTAGTGGTTTCTTGTCTGGAAAAGACTTAATTTCTCCACCAATTGTGAACCTTAGTTTTATGGGATACAAAGTTCTAGGCTCACAATTGTTCTGTTTGAGAAAACTTAAGATTGGACCCAAATCTCTTCTGGGTTGTAAAGTTTCCACTGAGAATTTCACAGACAGTTAGCCTGATGGGTTTACTCTTGTAGGTTAGTTGTTGCTTTTGTTTTGCTGCTTGTAGAATTTTTTCCTTCATTTTGACTTTGGCCCAATTAATTACTATGTGTCTTGGAGATGTCTTGTTTGCTATGAATCTTCTCGGTGTTTGATGATTGTTTTGTATCTGGATATCTGAATCTCTGGCAATATCAGGGAAGTTTTTTTTAATCATTCCCTCAAGTAGGTTGTCCATGCTTTTTGCTCTTTTTTCCTGCTCCCTCAGGGATACCTATAATTTGCATGTTAGTTTGTTTCACATAGTCCCATATCTCTCTCAGGGATTGCTCAGACTTTTTTTATTCTCTTCTTTGATGCTTTGAATGACTGGGTTTGCTTGAGAGCCTTGTCTTCAAGCTCCAATAGTCTTTCTTCTTTTTGATTTAGTCTGTTGTTGAAGCTTTCTGCTGTGTTTGAAATTCCCTAAATAACTCATTTCTTTAAGGTCTATTGCATCCTTTCTTATATTTTTTGGCTCTTTAGCAACTTTTTTGCTGATTTCCTAAAAAATTTTTTGGCTTCTTTTTGTTAGTTTTTAACTCTCTCTTCAATTCAATTCATCTATTTTACCATCCATATTTTGAATTCTATTTCTGGCATTTGGGAGTTTTCCTATGGGTGGAGTCTAGTAATGAGGCTCCATTATGATCCCATGTGTATGTCAAATTATTTTGTTTTTTCATGTTGCCAGGGTTTTTGTTTTTTTTTTTTTTGCTGGTTTCTTTTCATCTGGCTCCTCTTCTCTCAGCTCTGGGTTAAAAGGATTGTAGGGCACTTGTTCTTCTCTGCTAGGAACTCTCCTGTTTAGGTAGGGGAAGAGGAGGAGGTTATATGGTGCCTTGTGGCCCTACTCTGGAATTTTGATCCATCTGGGGAGTGCTTGGGTGCCCTGAGAGCCTGTATAATAGCTGTTTTGTTTTGACTTGTCGACCTGTGATTGCCTCAGTTTCAGCCAGTGCTGGATATCTTCATGTAGGGTGGAGGGTTTTTTCCCAGCTTGTTAGAAGTTCAAGTTAGGGAATGGATGTGACCTTCTCCACAGCAACTACTGCTGTGGGGGATGGTTCTACCATAGTCACCAAGTGGGGGGGGGTGATAATGACATTTGGGTGAGTCTACTTGGGCAGTTGTTGTGGATGACTGGCTTGTGGGCATTTACACAAAGCAAGTCCAGGAGTTATGGCTGTTCAGGCATCCCAGGTGACCCACTGGACCTTAAAGAGGTCCCACCAGATCAGTTGCAGAGGCGTGATTTGGTGTGCCCTGGCCCAATTCTGGAATCTCAGAAGTGGTATTGCAGGCTCCACAGGGGCTCTGGAGCTACAGAGTCAGAGCCTTGGGCTTGGGAACAGTGAGAGCTTCAGAACTAGATCTGCATATAATGTGGGCAGTGCTACACAGATGGGGGGACTCTTCTGCAGTGTGGAGACTGCTGATGCCAGTCACATAGGCAGATGCTTGTCTTAGCAGCCCACAGACTGCAGAACCAACTAGAACTACTGGTCAGACAAGATTCTCCTCCTCCCTGCACTGCCTAGTTCCCACTGAGGTAGTCACCCAAGGTTTCCCTGGGGGTGCCTCTGGCATCTGAGGCTCCTCCTCTGCTCACATTCCAAACAGTGGGTCAGGAGGGGGTTCCCAGTCATAGGACACAATACGAACAACCTGTGTTCTGTCTGCTCTTTCTCTGGCCTGGCAGGGTTGATGCAAAGGCTACTACTGGAAATCTGAGTCCTAAGCAGACCTGGTTCTGCACATCAAAGCGATCAGGATAACATTAGCTACAGAAACTCAGGATCAGCATCCTTCAGACATCTGCTTCATCTGCTCTCCTGTGCATTGTTTCTGCACAGACTTTGCGCAGCTTCCCCATTAGCTCAGCAGTCTGCAGTGGAGGAGAGAAACCCCTCACAGTTCAAGCTGGATGCAACTTTTATTCCTCACGTATGAGGAAGCACTGCCATAGCCTGCTTCTGTTTTTCTGTCTTTCCCTCTCCCCAGCAATGTGAATTGCACTAGGACCTCCAGCTTAATCTCTGAGATAGTGGGTAGTGCTTGTGGGTAAGAATTGGCCAGGCCCTGTTTAATTGAGTCAGTACATGCTGAAATGGGCTATATAGATCATTCTCCTGTCAGTAGTTGCCACTTATAGGAAAGAAGCAACTGTAGTATTGTTCCCTGGAGACCTGTAATCTGCTCTAGCCTCTCAAGAAAAGCACTTCAATACCCCAGGAAGTAGAAGGGACCCTGGACCTCCAAGGGGATTGCTTGTTCACAGCAGAGGTGGGAGGAGGGGTAAGGCTGGGCAGGGATAAGTTGGAAGAGGCTGTCTTCAGGCTCCTCAGAGGTAGGTCCTAGAACTATCTCAGCAGGTATCAAAGATGACTCCCAGGCTGCCGGGGAAAGCCTCTGGGAAGGGAACTCACCAAACTGGAAAGTCTGCTCATGGGGAAAAGGCCATCTATAATTCACTGACTAGCTATCAGGAATGAGTTTTGCTTTTCTCCATCCTTCCTGGTCCTATGAGTCTCATTCTAGAATTTGGTTGTAAACAGGTACTCACTGAGATCACCAGCAAAGGAACCTCACATTGGGAACTTCTCTCCCAAGGGACCTGCCCCAATCTGAAAGCATAGCTATCCTATGGAGAGATGGGTGCTCCACCAGTTCTCTGTAGCTCTGACCCACACTACACTCTACTGTCAGTTCTGCCCACATGGCTCCCTTGCCTCTTGAGTTTAGTACTCAGATCTCCCCTCTGTGCCCCCAAGCAACCTGATCGAGTCCTGCAGGTACAGCATCCAGCCTACATGCCTAACCCACCAGCAGATATCTCTGGGTAGTGCTGGAGGGCAAGGAATACCCAGACCTAGCATCCCTAGGTCCACTTCAAGTCCTCAAGGAGAAATGTGGAAAACTCTCTGTGGAAAACTCAGCCTGGTGGGCATACCAGCAAAAGGAAAGCAGCTACTCTTGAAAGTCTTAGCTCAAGTGACCTTCTTGCAGGGCAGAAGAAAGTTTGAATGGAAAAGAGCCAACATTCTGGCTCTTCTGGTTCCTCTCTCTGGAAGGAAGCCCACACAGAATATCTAAGCTCTGGGATCACACAAATCCTCTAAGTATGCGTATTTCATAAGTAATAATATAAATGACATACACATTAACTGTAGCATAACTTTGAGTTTACTGTTCTCCCCATAACTAAAACAATTCTGGGAAAATGGATTATTCCATTTGTCTTGGTTTCAAGTTTTTCTTCTTTGTCATCATCTTCTCTTTTTAATTTACTGGGTTTTGTTGTTGTTGTTGTCTACAGTCATCCAAACCCATGTCTAATGTGACTGAGTCCTCATGGTAAGAGTCTGCCATGAGGCAAAATTCTGCCTCCTTCAGAAGCAAAGGAGCAAGATTCTCCCTCTCCCTGCTCCCAGCAGGACAGAATCTAACAGTGAATGACCAGTCTCCCTCCACCACTTCCTTGAACCCATTACTTTGGCCTTAAAAAAGTAACAGCTTCACCCTACATACAATTGAGGCACAGGGTCACTCTCCTCCCCAGGTCACATAACTCATCTGGGGCATTTATCTCCCATCTCTGCCTCAGAGCTTACTGAGAAGGAGGCATAGCAGCCAGCACGCAGCTGCTGACCACATCTAAGCTCTCATTGCTTCCTCTCTCACAACACTAAGTCTCACCGCCACCAAGTAAGAAAATCTTTTTTTGCTCTTAAGGCTGGAAGCTTTACTTTATCTGGATAGTTATTCTCTCAAGCATATTGTCTACAGTCTTTTGAAACTTAAAAACCTAGATTTGTCTTCTTTTTTGCCCTACTTTCTGCTAGGAATCTGTTTTCTCTTTGCAATAAATGCAAAATGTTTGTTAACTGAGTGTGAAAAGGGTAGGGCTAGAAATGTGCTGGGAAAATACAGCAGTATTTTAAGCTCTTGGCCTGCCACTTTTAGTTGTCACTTTGGCTGGTGAAATCACACCAGACAGACAATGTGGCTTCACAAAGGACCCTGCATCAGCAGAGTAGGCTCTTGTACTGTCTGCCCCATGGAGAAGTTGGAATCAGGCAGATTCACATTCTCTTCCCCTTTTCCTCATGGGTAGCCCAAGTGGTGCCCCGCCTCTAGCCAGTTTGTAACCACACAAAACCTTTAAGGGCTTAGCCAGAAATGCCAACCCCCCTAAAGGCAGTGCTCCGAATGACTGTCTTAACTTTATGTTCTTAAAATGTCACAGTAATTCAATGCTCTGAAACTACCAAGCATTTGTCAGTTAGCCCTGTGGTTGAAAATACGGTATTGTCACATTTTCAGTACTAAATAAGAAGCAAATTTCTGGAAGCTATTACACTTCTTATTTTATAGAGTTGGCAGGGTTTTAGCACAAGCCATCTCCAGTTTTTCCTCCTGTTTAATTAGGAGAAGTGAATGTTTGGTTGGATTTCTTGTATTTTTTAACTATCTCTCCCTTTTTTTTTTTTTTGGAAGAACAAAATATGTAGATATATTTGATATGGATATGAAAGTATCCCTTCCCTAAAAGCAGAAGTATGGTCTATTTAGGTAAAATAAGAGATCGTGAGAGTTATGAAATACCCATATATAGAAACCACAGATAAATGGATATGAAAAAACAAGCGAAAGTGAGAATTTGGAATTAGAGTCACAAGTAAGCTGAAATCATTATTTTTGTAAAAGGTTAAGACTAGAGTCACAAGTAAGCTGAAATCATTGTTTTTCTAAAAGGTTAAGCCTATTACTAATTTTCCACTGTGTAAATTTTTTTTATTTTGGTAACAATATAAAATATTCTGAATTTTTGAGTTACTATATACGAAATTACAAACTCTCATGTACTTATAAATGTAGAGTATTATAATACTCAGTGAAAGACCCACAAAGGAAGTGTTGAAAACTTTTACATCTCTGATACACCCTGATTAATTTCAAGATAAAAAGTCTTGGTAATATCTCAAGATCATCCTTTTTCATCTCTCAGTAGAAAAATAATTCACCACCAAATAACCTATAATGTCCTTTTAAAAATAGAAACTCTGATTAAATTCTTTGAAATTAAGTTAAATTTTTTCCATCCCAACTTAATTCTGTCCTTATAAGGAAATATTTTCCCTTTCATCTCTAATAAAAGTTTATGAGGCCAAATTCCAAAAGTGATGTCT
Source organism: Galagoides demidoff (assembly GCA_963574575.1). Classification (NCBI taxonomy): domain Eukaryota; kingdom Metazoa; phylum Chordata; class Mammalia; order Primates; family Galagidae; genus Galagoides; species Galagoides demidoff. The sequence goes on from CAUYQV010188355.1 coordinate 13,121, forward strand.
CTGACTTTCTTATATCTCAAAAGGAAGTTCTAGAACCTAATTTCACTTCATATTAGACTTCTTACAAATTTAGCACAAACATTAATTTGCTAAGGTACCACGTGAGTTTTTATAATAATAACCTAAGTCTTTCTCATTAAATTTTCAAGTTTCATAAAAATTATTTGCCTAAGCCAGTTAATTTAACAAGTTTTAGCAATCTATTTTCTAGCCCAAGAGGATAATGAAAAGAGAATATGGTTTCATAATCAAATAGTACAATCTATTAGTACAATCTAATGCCATTAGTTTCTCAAAAGAAAAAGTCTTTACCAAGTTGGCTACCTTAGCACCCCCTACCCACCCCATTCCCATCATTGCCATTAAACAGCACAATATCCGCCATCAAACATCCAACCCCTATTTTTCCTCTTGCTCTTCTTGATTAACCTGAATTGATCCTCTCTTATCTCAGACTTTCAGACCAATGGTCCTACCTCATCTGTATCTGTCTCAGAGTATTTATCCATTTTGCCATTATATTATGGTTACTGTTGAATATGCCTTTCTCCTTTACTAGACGATATGCCCCAACTGACTGATGTATAGTCAGTTCCTGTACTTCTCCTGGCCCTAAAAATATAATGAGTGATGGATGAATAGATAAGTAAATGGAATACCTAGTTCTATTAAGTCAAGCACACGAAATACCCGTATGCATCTGTAATTAAGATGCAACGAGGCTCGGCGCCTGTGGCTCAATCGGCTAAGGCGCCAGCCACGTACACCTAAGGTGGCGGGTTCGAATCCCCAGCCCGGGCCACCAAACAACAATGATGGCTGCAACCAAAAAATGGCCAGGTGTTGTGGCGGGCACCTGTGGTCCCAGCTACTTGGGAGGCTGAGGCAGGAGACTCACTTGAACCCAGGAGTTGGAGGTTGCTATGAGCCGTGATACCATGGCACTCTACCCAGGGGGATAGCTTGAGGCTCTGTCTCAAAAAAAAAAAAAAAAGATGCAACGAGACAGCTGAGTTCTGAAGAGTACACTGCTGTAAATGATAAATAAAAACATCTTTTATAGTACTTAAGAGACTTCCTTTGTTTAAACCCAGATAAAGCACCTCCTTCTCATTAAGATGCCTCTTCCTCATTGATTTATGG
>CAUYQV010188361.1:0-38396 GCA_963574575.1 Galagoides demidoff
CAGGCGCCCGCCACAATGCAGGGCCATTTTTTGGTTGCAGCCGTCATTGTTGTTTGGCAGGCCCGGGCTGGAGATTCGAACCAGCCACCTTAGGTGTATGTGGCTGGCACCTTAGCCGATTGAGCCACAGGCACCGAGCCTACATATATATATTCCTCTATAATATCTCCACTCTTCTTTAACCTCCCTCTTTCCATTGTATTACATAAGGAAAAAAACCATTCCAAGTGGTTATGTCTTCTGGCTTAAAATGACTTTTTAAATGTTAAAAAGTTTCTATTGAGTAACAACTTAGTACCTTCAAAGTACTAAGCTCCTCATCAGACATGAGTCTCTACTGGCCCTCCTTCTCAATATGTAGTCTTTCTGGTCATCAGAGCTCTGACCACTTTTTGCTGGGGGGAATGTCTAAATCTGTCTTTGCCTCACCTTTGTCTGTTTACAGCTCTGTCCCTTCCTCTTGCTTCTTGGGATGGTGTCGCCATGCCAGCTCCCTTGGCTGGCTCTTAATGCCAGTTAAGTACAGACAGACACAGGGTACCATCAGAGAATATAAAATAATGCCTTTCCTTTTTCATATTCTTGCAAATTTCACACCTGGCAGAATATTGAAAAGATATTTTTTCGGGATCTATTCTCAATCCAAATCTCTATAAATACCAAACAAGACTACTAAAAACTTGCTACAAATATTGATATCCCACATTAGAGCTTTTGTTTTGCTTTTTTTTTTTTTTATTTTGTTATGTTTTCTTTGAGACAAAGTCTCCCTCTGTTGGCCAGGCTAGAGTACCCTGGCATCAGCCTAGCTCAGAGCAACCTCAAACTCCTGAGCTTAAGTGACCCTCCTATCTCAGCCTCCCTAGTAACTGGGACTATCAGCACCTACTCAACGCTCAGCTAATTTTCTCTATTTTTAGTAGAGACCAAATTTTCATCTTGCTCAGGCTGTTCTCAAATTCCTAAGCTCAAGCAATACCCCTGCCTTGTCTGCCAGAGTGCTAGGATTACAGGTGTGAGCCACTGTGCCTGGCCTGTAGAGTTGGTTCTTTGATCTGTGAGATCTAATAGTAAAAAAATGAACTGAGTCTATGTGAAACATATATGTTTCAAAAGGGTCAGATCTTTATTCCCTAATCCTCTGACCATTCTTGGAGGTGTCCTCTCTAGAAAAGCCTTTTGGTAATGGGAAGGTGTCTTGCCTCCATGAATCTTTGGACCCCTCCTTGTCCTGATGACTACTTGAGAGTACTTGAGCATCCCTCACAGTCATCTTAGCAATTAAAAAAAAAAATCCAGAACATAAATGGTCTCAAAGTGCTGAGAAAATGTTTCTCAAATCTGTAGCTTTTCATGGACAACTTCGTAATCATTTGCCATATGTGCATAGCACCAATTTAGGGCAAATTAAAATAAAATTAATTACATATTTTTGTAATAAAGTTAAAGACAATATGAAGACAAATCAATAATGATTATTTCATAGAAATAGGAAGACATCAATTATTTTCAATCTTTCACTAAGTTACATACTTTGACTCTAATAGGGCCTGCTAGTTGCCTACCAATATTCCTTCTTCTTCGCTAATGCAAACCAGATTTTATAGAGATGACAATGTACTCAGATATAAAATTACATTTCCCAGCTTCCCTTACAGCCAGATGTGACACTGCTCTAGTCAATGGAACGTCTGGTTGGGTTTCTGGGAATACTCTTTCCAAAGACAGCCAACTCAATTGCCATGTACACTCTCCATTTTTTTCATGATTATAAGTAAACATCATCGCAGCTATCATCTTCTGAATGCCTGTGAATGAAAGGCCAAGAGGAAGTTAGCCCTGATGACCTTCAGCAGAACTGTACCAATGCAGGCCAGCTTAACTTTAGATTCCTGTTCTATGAGAGAAATCAAACCCCTGTATTGTTTTAACCACTGTTATTCATTTTCATATTAAATGAGGTCAAACACAATCCCTAACTATTACAGATTCTGTGAAAGATAGGTGAAAATGTTTGAGGTCTCTCCAAAATAGAGTCATGGGAAGCTCCTTGTTTAGCTTTTATTTCTGTGGGAGGTGTCTGGAGCTCAGAGGGGTTTGGAGCTCAGAGGCCACAATGGTGTCAAGCTGCTACCGCATTGAAATTCTTCAGGAACAAATATCTGATCCATCATGATTTTAATGATTAAATGACTGCCCCTATGGAGGTCAAGTACTGAATTCCAACTTTACATTCTTTAAATTTTTATCAAGTTGGCATTTCCTAAAGAAAGTTAGTAGGGTACCCTAGGTAAGGTACAAGCTGTGTGGCCAAATCTAGGAGGCATGCAAGCAGTAGTATTGACAGGGATAAATTCCAACCTATTTAAAGCACTGACCTAGTCCTGGTAGTGATATAATGCTCAGAGAACTTAGATGATGATCTTTCCATTTATTTCCTGTGAGCTAATCTATAAGAGAGAGATTCCTAACATGAACAACTGGTACCTCTTACTTCTGAAGCTGTATCATTGATATATCCCAGACTAAGGTGAAAGAGAGTTTTAAATCTAATAAAGTTTGAAAAAAAAAGAAGAAGAAAAGAGGTAAGAGATGAGAAGGCAACTCCAAAACAGGAATACCGCACACATACACACACACACACACACATAAATGAGATAAATTTGTGTTTAGGATGAGCGAGATTCAAATATCAAAATATGGGTTGGGTGTGGTGGCTCATACCTGTGATCCTATTACTCTGGAAGGCTGAGGGAGGAGGATCACTTGGGCTCAGGGGTTCAAGACTTGACTGAGCAAGAGCAAGAATCCCATCTCTATTAAAAATAAACTATATTAGCTGGAGATGTGGCAGGTGCCTGTAGTCCCACCTACATGGGAGGCTGAGGCAGAAGGATCGCTTGAAACTTGAGGTTTCTGTGAGTTGGGGTGACACTAGGGCAGTCCAGAACAGGTGACAGAACAAGACTGTTTCCAAAAATAAATAAATAAATAAATATATTTTTTGAACTTTAAGAAAAAAGAGGTCCAGAGTAGTTTTACTGTCTCAGTTCAATGCCTTCTGAGAACACAGTAAAAATTTTTAAATTTTGGCATGATTTCTAAGTGCTAGAAATCAGGCAGAATGCCACTGTTATTCCTCATATACAAATCTACACACAAAAATTGGTTTTCTATAAGCCAAATTCATATTTCTGGAATTATCTTGAAAGCTATAAAAAGTTTTAGGGTCAGATTTCAAACAGGAGAAATTATTAATTATTATTTTGGTCCCAGAATTATAAAATATTGACCACATTTTTGAGATTTAGTGGTTACTATAAGAGCTATATAAGGAATTTTACTAGATTACTAAGACACTCATTGACCAGGATTAGATTAGGAGCTAGACACTAAAGCAAAGCTCGCAGGATAAAAGGAATTCAGTGTTCCCTCCACCTCTATCCCATTTAGCTTCTTGTGATGTTCAAGAAGATGGGGGTGGGGGTGGGATTTCTAACTTGCTAGTGTATTGGTGTGTTACATAACCTCTGTGTCCCCTTGGCTGATTATTGCTTTTCTTTATCTACAAAGTGGCCACCTTTGACTGCCTAGAGGCAGTAGTCTGTCAAAACAAGGGGAGGGAGCATGGGATGATATCTATTGCCAGCTGGAGCATGTCTTGGAGTGACACTTAGTAGTCTATTTGCTAAATAGATCTCCTGGCCTTAAAATGGGTAGGCACTGATACGTTCTGTGACTATGTATAAATAGAGTGTTTTTTTAGAAGGGTAGCGTTGACAACAATCAAATTACGTATGTTCTCAGAACAGATGATATGGGAAAAAACTTGGATGGCTATAGCCCCCTATGACTTTGGCATAAATTTCCGATAAAGTTGCAGCAAAACAAATGCAGATGTACTTTTATTCTGGCTCCTTTTTAAGGCCACCATATTATCTCTAGGGATCTAGTTATAGACATTTGGAGATCCTCTAAGACAGTGGTCCTCTCAACCTTCCTAAGGCTGCAATGTATTTACATTGTTAAAAAGAGGTCGTGACCCACAGGTTGAGAACCACTGCCTAAGAGAAGGATGGATGATAGGTTTGGGAATGTCTTCCAAGCTGAGCCTATGACAGATACCAGTTGTGCTACCATGGACAACTTTTTAATTCCTTAATCAGGAGGGGAAGTGTAGAGAAAGGCACAATGATCTGACCACAGTCTCAAGTCAGTCTGAAAAGGAAAGAACCAAAGGTTCTAGTCTGAAATTCTCAGTGTTTTCTGGAAGAGCACTTACATGTTGCTTCCCAAAACATTAACATATTTGGGGGAGGTTGCAATGACCAGAATAAGATTTATAGACACTATTAAGGTCTCATCAGACCCTTGTAGGATGATGTATTGGTGGGGAAAGGCATTTAAAAGGACTCTAGGAAATGATTTTTTGCCTCTGGATGGTAGAGCACATGAATTCCAAAATGTAAGATTCTTGAATATGAGCTGGGAGAATCCACTTGATTAAAATAGGAAGGACTGTTTTGGGTTTATTGTAAACATCCTTGAAGACAGATCAATGTCTAGTCCAGTGGTTTTCAAACTCTAATGGGTTTGAAATCAAAATAAATTTTTGCATCAAAATAAATTTTTGGTTAAATATAAATTTCTGGTTACAATCTATAGAGTTTCCATTTCATTAGATCAGAAAGCAAGCTTGAGAATTTGCATATTTAAGCCCAAATATTGCAGCTGCTGACTGTCCATGAACCACAACTTAACATAATCTGGTCTAGATTCTTGTGCTACTAATTAATTGAAGGTCCTCAACTGTGACAAAAAATCTTCAGTACTCTGAATTACTTCTTTCTTTCTCTTCTTTTTTTTTTTTTTTTAAGGGAAAATAAGTCATCAGGAAAACCTGATGACGTACCTTAGAATGAACTACAGTCATTATGGAAATCTTATTGGAAAGAGTATGGGAAATAACACTTGATCACTTAGCATGCTCCTGGCACATATTATATCCTCCTGACCACACTGCAAGCTGAGTACACTTTTATAATGAGTGCACAGAAAAGGTAACATCAAGAGCTCTCAAGCCACATCGATCCTAAAGCATATGTTTCCTTGCACTATGCTACTTTACGTCCTGGATTTAGAACGCTATACTTTCACGTGCCTGTGTTTTCAATCAGCCTTCCCAAATTGGAGACTTTATAAGTCATTTCTACCTTGATTCTTTTTCTTAATTATTATTATTAGAAAAAAGTAACTTGGGAACTTCTAGTTGTGCCACGATGGAGTAGACCCCTTCCTCCCATGTCCTCCCTTTTTCATCTGAAAATGGCATAGAAAGTGTCTGAAAGGCAAAAAGAAACAGATAGGCCTCAGAGAGTCCTTCCAAGTTGGAGGGTAATGTGGCAATGAGCTCCCTGGGTTTCTCATATACCACATATATGGAAGACAGGGTGCTGCAAAAGCCACTAACCCAGACTTCCAACAATAACAGACAAAAAAAGCTGCAGGAGCAGATACCTACACCAAGATGATTCGGATGTTGGAGTAATCTGAAACAAAATTTAAGGTGGCTAACATAAAAATGCTTCAATAGACAATCATGAGTTCTCTTAAAGTATGTAAAAAACATAAAAGAACTGAGGAAAGAAATAGGAATTATTGAAAAAATGGAAATTATGGAACTGGAAAATAGAATAACAAAAAATTTTAAAACATCTTACTGGATATGCTCTGTAGTAAAGTGAAGAGGACAGGGTTATATTCATTGAACTTGAGGACATAAACCAGTAAATTCACCCAATCAGAACCACGAAAAATTCAGCAGATAAATGACGAGGTTTTATGGACCTAAAGAAAGTAACAGCATGTGTATTTTTGAAGAGAGAGAGAGAAAGTGCAATTGAAAAAGTTCTTACAGAAATATTGGCTGAAAATTTTCCAAATTTTGTTAAAATATATAAACCTACAAATATAAGAAACTGAGCAAACCCTGAATATGATAAATGCAGGAAACCTATGCCTATGCCAAGATACATTATAATTAAACTTCTAAAAGAAAAGAACAAAGAAAAAAACATGACATTAGTCTGCTAGAAACAAACATTATTTATAGGGGCACACCAATTCAAATGATAGTGAATTCTCATCTTAAACCACTGTGTTGTGAAGGAGGGAGCATCACAGCATTTTCTAATCTAGAAGGAAAATAATTGCCAACTCTAAACACTAGAGCTGGCAAAAAAATATCCTTCAAGAATGAAGATAAAAAAAGAAGATGAAGAATACTGAGATAAGTTGTGCTTTGAAAACCTACCCTTATAAGAATAGCTAAAGAAAATAATAATAAAAAGATTTTTTTTGATCCTATGTTGGCGGTCTTCTGACATCATGATTTTCTTGTTCTGCTCCAATGTCAGAAGACGTCCGTCATGGTTTTTTTTTTTTTTTTTTCCGTGTGCCTCTCATTCCATGGCAAGAGGTTAACGACAATACTGAGTACATTCTTTGGCTCTTAAACACAGTTGATCACTGATTATAGGAAGAAACAGCCTGTTTGATTTGAAAAACTGACATTTATTTTAGAATACCCAAAGTTTATGGGAAGAGTGGACAGAGCTGATTAGTACTGTGGTTGTTACAGATTTAAATGAAGGTCATGCAAATGATGGAAAAAATTATTCTTCTGTCTGATGGAAGTTGCAGTGGAGAACAGCTATATCCTTTACTCTTTAGATATGAAGGAGAGAGGAACAAAGCAGCAGACATACCCTTATTACAGAGGAAATCTCATCACTCAGCTTGCTAGCAATGAGAGAGACAGAAATTCAAGAAAGATGGGAAGGTCATTATCTGACAAGAGGAATGACTAAATGAGAAGATGCATTTTATAATGCTACCTGCAAAAAACTATCAACAAAGGATTGCATAGTTTGCAGCAGAAGAAAGGAGAAAGGTGGAGGGAGAGAAAACATTTTCTGTCATGAGACATGCAAGAGGAAGCCTGGACTTTGCTTCAAGAAGTATCACACTCAAAAAACTTATACATAAAAATAAACAAAAACATATTAATTATTTTATGTAACCTAAAATAGGTAATAAAACCATCTGGTGAGTTCATATTTATGTTTTTCTCTTTTAAAATTATAGAATGATTATAAGTAATCATCAACCCTTTTCCCACCCCAAATAAATAAGAGTTAAGGAGTATTTGGGTGGTAGAAAAATTGGATTGGAAAGGGTTAAAGTTCTAGAAAGGAAAGAAGAACATCAGAGTATGTAAAAATAGGGGGAAGTAGGCTATACTACTTCTCGTGAGTTTTTAAAAATCATATCATTGAAGCAAAAATTTTAACATCTGATGTGATGCTTAATGTATAGAGAAGAAATATTTAACACAATTATCTTCTCAAAATGGGGAGGATCAGAAATCTACATAGAAAGAAGGTACTGACACTTCTAAGACATTGACATTACTACACTGTTGTAATCCCCAGAATAACCACTAAGAAAACTAAATACAGCAATATATTCAAAAGCATCATTCATAAATCAAGATGAGTCTAAATATATGCTCAAATTACTCATAAGGAGGTAACAACAACAAAAAACTCCAGAGGAATAGAAAACATATGAAGTAAACAGAAAACAAAAAATAAAATGGCAGATTTAAGCTCTAACATATTAATAATTACTTTAAATGTATGTGGTCTAAATATATCAATTTTTAAAAAACAGACTTGCCAACAGGTTGGTTATTGTTGTCATTCAAAAAAATAGACTTGCACAGTGGGTTTAAAAAAGAAAACTACAATATGCTCTCTATAAGAAACTCACTCAAATGCAATGATACAAGCAAATTGAAGGTAAAAGGATAATAATAATAATAAATTATGCAGAGCTTAATTTAAGAAAAAATAAGGAATGGCTATACTAAAATCAGTTAAAATAATCTTCAGAGCAAAGAAAATTGTTAGAAGCAAACGGGAACATTATATCATGACATAAGATCAATTTACCATGAAGCTATAAACAATAGTCAGTATGTATGATTCCAACAATAGAGTTTCAAAATACACAAAACAGAAATTGATATTTTGAAAGGAGAATCTACAATTACAGTTAAGACTCACTATTCTTAGCAACTCACTATTCTTAGTTAACACACTATTCTTAGCAAATGATAGCAAAACCAGCAAGTATTTCTCCAATAAATTGGTACCAATGGCAGAGAATACTCTACCACAAGTAAAGAATTCACATATTTTTCAAATATGTATGCACCAGGATACAACAAATCCCAACAAACCCCAACAAACTTACAGGAATTAAAATCTCACAGAATATGTCTTTTGGCTACATGGAAATAAAACAGAAATCAAGTTCAGAAAGTGAAGAAAAATTTCTGTAGACATTAGGAAATTAAGAACATTTCAAATAATTATGGCTCAAAAAAGGAAGTCTCAAGGAAAGTAAAAAAATCATAATGTTGAAGGAAAATAAAAATATAACATATTAAACTATATGGACACAGGTCAAGTAAAGAAGTGAGGGAAACATAGCAGTAAATGCTTACTTTATAAAATAGGGACAGTCTCAAATCAAAGCTCTACGTCCCTACCTCATAAAACTAACAAAATAACAAGATAATCAAAAATGAGAAGAAAAAAAATCATAAAGATAAAAGCGAACATCAATGAAATTGAAAACAAACAATAGAGAAAATCAATGGAACAATAAGCTTATTTTTTTATTATTTAAAAAGTAACTAAATTGATAAATTGGAAGGAAAAATAACAAAAGTAAAAAGACAGAAGACACACACAGTTAATACCAGGAATTAAACAGATAATCCTACTACAAGTCCTCAAGGCACTAAAAGAGTGATGGAGTACTAAAAACAACTTCACTTTATAATTTTAGCAATATAGAAGAAATAGATCAATTCCTTAAAAACTGTAAACTACAAAAACAACCAGGATAAAATATGCAATCTGAACAGTCCTATAACCTTTCAAAAACTTGTGTCTGGAGAATTTTTCCAAATATTTAAAGAAGAATTAACATCAATTTTACACTGCATTTTTCAGAAAATAGCAGGGAAAGAAACCCTGCATAATTCATTTTATATGCCTGATAATGTCCTGACTCCAAAACCAAAGAAAGTATAAAAAAGTAAATGACAGCCCAATATCTCTCATGAATTTGGACATCAATATTTTCAACGAGGACTTATCAAATCATTTGCAGCAATATATGAGAAGAATCACCTGACAGATCCAAGTGAAATTTCTTTCAAGTCCTCAAGATTATTTCAATATTTGCAAATCAATTATATGATCATACTGATTGGTGAAAAAGTATTCTACCAAAATGCAAAACCTGTTTATGGTTAAAACTATCAGCAAGTTAAGAACAGAGATCAACATATACAACTTGATAAAGAGCATCTATATAAAACACGTTATACCTAGTGATAAAACACTAAATGCTTTTTTATTTTATTCTTTTATTTTATTTTAAACAAGAGTAAGAAATTCACCATCCCACTTTTATTAAATATAGTACTAGGAAGTCCTAGAAACTGCTATAAGACAAGAAAAAGTGTAAAAATGGTTTTGAAATTACTAAGAAAGGAATAAAACTATCTTTGTATAGGATATGATTACCTATATAGAAAATCCCAAGGAAACAATGAAAAAAATAGAACTAATAATTTGAGTTCAGCAAGGCTACAAGGTGTAAGATCAACATCTGAAAATCAACCACATTCCTATGTATTAAAAACAAACATGTGGAAGCCAAAATTAAAAATCACAAAACCTTTGTAATTCCCTTCAACATGAAATACTTTGTATAAGTTTAACAAAACATGCTGCCTGTGGTGGCTCATGCCTATAATCCTAGAACTCTGGGAGGCTGAGGCCGGTGTAATGCTTGAGCTCAGGAGTTTAAGACCAGCCTGAGGAAGAGCAAGACCTCATCTCTACCAAAAATAGAAAAACTAGCCAGGTATCCTGGTGGGCACTTGCAGTCCTAGCTACTTGGGAGGCTGAGGCAGGAGGACCGGATCACTTAAGCTCAAGAATTTGAGGTTGGTGTGAGCTGGGATGTCATAGCACCCAGGGTGACAGAGTGAGACTCTGCCTCAAAAAACAAACAAAAAAATCAAGCAAAACAAAACATGTAGAAGATCTATATGCTGATAATTATAAAAATGCTGACAAAATAGGGCAGCACCTGTAGCTCAAGGAGTAGGGCACTGGCCCCATATACCAGGGGTGGCAGGTTCAAGCCTGGTCCCAGCCAAAAACTGCAAAAATAAAAAATAAAAGAAGACCTGCTTATTTAAACAAGAGATATACTATGTTCTTGGATTGGACAGTTCAATATAGCAATCCAAAATTTACAGATGCAATGTAATTCCTGTCATAATCTGAATATTCATATACATAGACTCGCTTACACAAGAACTTACTTCAAAAGGCACAAGTCCCAGAATAATTGAAATAACCTTGTGGTGGGGGGAAATATAAGTGGGAGGATTCACTCTACCCCACATAAGGTCAATACTTAGCAACATAAAACAATGTGGTATTGGTAGAGGGATGGATCTTATGTCAGTGCAATAGAGCAGAATAAAGAACCCAGAAATAAATTCTTACAGATATGGTCACGTGATTTTTGACAAAGCGTAGAAGAATTTAATGGAGGAAGAACAGTCTTTTCAACTGATTCCAGGCCAAAAGATGATCTCTGATCTAAATTTTGTATCTTTCAAAATCTAACTCAAAATATATTATGGACCTAAAACAAAATGTAAAACCATAAAACTTTTGGAAAACAAGCAAGAGAAAATCTTTGGGATGATGAGATAGGTAAGGAAATATTAGCCTTGACACAAGAGCATGACCCAGAAAAGGACAATTTGATAAATTGGATCTCTTCAAAATTGAAAACTTTCTCTCTATGCACGATCCTGCTAAGAGAATGAAAAGGTAATTTATACACTTAGAGAAAACATTTGGAAACCACGTAGCTGACAAAAGTCTTTTTACCTGAAACCTAGAGAGAATTTTCAAAACTCGACAGTAAAAAAATAAAAGTTAGAAAATTGGCAAAAGACATGAACAGACAGTTGACCAGTTGAAATAAGCACAGGAAGAGATCTCGATATCACTAGCCGTTGGTAAATGCAAATTAAAACACGATGAGATATTGCTTCACCCTTATAAGAATGGCCGAAATAAAAATACCATCACCCCCAAATGTTGGCAAGGAGAAGGAGAGACAAGATCACTCATCTGTTGCTGGTGGGGACACAGAATGATTCCTAGGGAACAAATGAGAAGGAAATGGTTTAAATGCCCAAGCTCCATATTAGGATCTTTGCTAGTCAAACATAATTTTCATATGAGTATCAGCTTTGTTTCCTCTACCAAGTAACCAGATTAATTCACATTTATTTGAGGTCTAACCAAAGCCCTCTCAATAAAGTCATAATATTCTTCAGTTCCCCAATATCACAACCAGAAAATAATACACCTCCTCTCCAGAGTTAATCTCTCTAGCAATGCTAAATCCTAAGCTTCCTGTCTCTTTAGGAGCTTCAGTCCATCAATTATCCTCTATCTCTGGTATTTTTAATTTCTCCCTCTCTAATAGCTTTTAACCTACAACTCACACATTGGCTGAAACCTCTCTCTAAATTTTGTGCCTTCTTGCAGCTACTCCCTCTTTCCTTCTCTTTTCAGTCAAACTTTAAGAGAAGGGTCTACTTTCACCGGCACCCTTTTCTCACCTTAAATTAACTTTTTAACCCACTGCAGTCTGTTTTCTGCCTTCCAACACTCCACTGAAACTGCTGCCACCAAGGTCACCTGTAATCTCTTAGCTGCTAAATCCCACTCTCCATCCTTATCTCACTTAACATTTAGCACTTACTTCACAGCAGAATTTGACCCACTGACCAAGGTCTCTTTCTTTAACTTTTCTTCCCCAGGCATTTGTGATCACTTTCCTTTTCCAGCCTGGTTTTTTTCTGCCCTCTTTGGCCCATTTTTTTTCTTTGTCTCCTTCAAAGGCACCTCTTCGTTTTATTCTCATAAATTCTGTTCCGGGGTAGCCAACCTTTTCCCTTTTCTGCTGCACATTGGAAGAATACGAGTTGTCTTGGGTCATATGTTAAAAACATTAATGAAAGGTGATAAGCACAAGAAAGTCCCATGCAAACCTTTCACAGTCTGCAGCTCTACAGACAAGCAAAGTGGTCCTCAAAGAACCTGCGGGCTGCATGTTGGACACACCTGAAAGTATTTCCCAGAATTGCTCATGATCTTGCTCTCCAAATTCTATATCCATGTCTCACCTCTACCTCATAGCTTTAGGCTGTCATTTCTACTAATGGCTCCCCAATTATTTCTCCAGACCGGGTATCTCTGGAGACACACACCCATATGCAATTTTGATGTTCCGTGAGCATCTCAAACTCAGAAAAATCCCAAGAGTGAATTCGTCAGCCTCTGACTTATTCCTTCATCTGTATTTCCCATTCTGCCATTCACCTCCCCACTCCTTCCAAACGTCTTAGACATGATTTATGATTCCTTTCTCTCTTACCGTCAAGTCCTACTGATAAAAGTTAGTTAATATTTTTTCTGACTTCATTCCTTCATCTGCAATGTTAATCTTTTAATTTAAGCCACCCTTTCGTTTTTTAAGTTTAGTTCTTTCTTCCTTAGTTTAATCATACCATTTGCCAAAGCTCTTACTACGGTTTCGTGCTAGTTCTCTGAAAAGGAACGATGCCCAAATCAGTTTGTTGTTTAGAATCCATCAGGGGTCCTTAAACTTTTAAAATAGGGGGCCAGTTCACTGTCCATCAGACCGCTGGGGGGCCAAACTACGGGCCCCGGGACGAGTCGGCTGCTAAGCAGGACAGGCAGCGGCGGCAAAAACACCCAAGTGGGCTGGTTAAATGTCCTAGGAGGGCTGCATGTGGCCTGCAGGCCGTAGTTTGAGGATGCCTGCCTTGGATCATAACATAAAATCCAACCTATTTAGTAAGACATACCAGACTTAGTAAGTAAGGAATACTTTGTGATTCTTTTCTGCTTACTTTTTGTACTATTTGGGAACATTTTTACCATAAAGAATGGAAATTCTGAATTAATAAGAAAACAATATAGGTCAATTTCATTTATAAAAGAAGTCTGGAATTAGGCAGGGCTGAATCCAATCAAGAATGTCATATAACATGCATCATCTTTTTTATCATTCTTCAATATTCTGTTTGTTTGTTGTCTCATGGCCACAAGAAGTCTACGTTGGCTTCAGGTATCACATCTATATGAAAGGCTGGAAGAAAATGGAGAGGGAGGTGCTAGTAACACCTGCCCTCCTTTATCAGGAAAAGCAAACGCCTTTCTAGGTGGTAGAATACTTTCACTCGCTTTCCAATTCTTTGTTAACCAATTAACCTTCCCTCAGCACCCCCCTCCCCTCCTATATACATAGCCTTATATCCTCGTTACACTTAAATATTTGAGGTCCCTGGAAATACAGCTAACTTTGAACTTTTTACTCTCTCTAGCTAGAGTTTCTTCCCCATCCTCTCTGCCCTTTCTCGGGATAACTCCTGCCCAATCCGGTTGATTTCCCTGTACTAAACCATTTTCCAGCTGTCTCAGGTCTCCCATGATTTCTTATAGTACCATCGTGCTTTTTTCTAGCATTGCAATTCTCTAAGTAATTCCCTTTCTCCCCTGGAAAAGTCCAAATTCGTTGAAGGTAAAGACTATTTCTTGTTTCTACTGGGTTCAAATATGTATCATATAAAATGGCATTTTAAGTGTGCCATTCGATATCATTAACTACATTTAAAGTTTTGCGAATTACCACTAGTGCCAATTTTTTTTCAGCACTCCAAACAGAGACTGTACCTATAAGGAATAACTCTTCACATCCTCCTTCTTCTTGCCCCTGATAACCTCTAACCTACATTTATCTCCATGAACGTATTCTAGATTTTTTTTCTAAATGGAATTATCTAATATTTGTCATTTCACGTCTGGCTTCTTTCTTAGCATAATGTTTTCAGCGTCCATCCACGTCACAGTAAATATTGGAAATTGATTCTTTTTATTGCTGAATATTATTTTATATATATAAAGTGATTATATGTAGTAGATTTTGTTTTCTCCATTCATTTCTACTTCTTTTCTAAATCTTTAATATCTTCATATCTTAGCATATTGCCCAGTGGCTAGTGGGTGCTCATTAATGGATTTTGAATGAGTAGATGCACGCCAGATATTCTGGATCCTCTATTTGTTTTTATAAAGACACATGGAACATCAGTTTTCCACACAAATTTGCACATTATAAGTGATCATGGGAAAACAATGAGTAAGATAAGTGGTCATCCATACCAGTTTTTTTTTTTTCTCTTATTCTCTGAAGAGGGATAGATCCAGGCAATTGACTAGAATTGCCTGTTGTACAGTCGCCTGTGGTTTTCTTTTATGACACATGTTTGATCTATTGCACAGGTAAGATGAGAGGGTTGAAAAGGCAAGATTTAAGATAAGCATAAGTCGTGGAAGCTTTTGAAGGCCTTGTTAAAGGTTTCAGACTATGTTTTGAAAAACAGGCCAGTTTTAAGTACTGATATTTTGAAGAAGTGCAATTTATAATACGATGTGTATTTTAGAAAAATTACAGATTTGTTAATAATGAGTTAGAGCTATCTTACTAAATGCATCAATCTACGCGCAGTGCTTTTCTGCACGAAGAGTTTTAAAAGGAGAGTCAGTTAATACAGAGTTTCTTAGACACCCCCAGTAGATTTCCAAGCGCTTTTGATAATTTTTCATTTCTCTCATTATTAAGCCATGTAATGGTCTTTCAAATGATGCTTGGAGTATTGGAGACTCATAGGCAAGACCAAAGGGTTCTGTTTCAAACAAACAAAAATGTATAATCTTTAACTAAACCCCAGACAAAATTCAACTAATGGAGATACTTTTCCCAATTAATTTCTTTCCAATAAACTTGTTTCGAATTTCACCCAGTGTTCCAGCTTAACAAGTAACAAGTGTGTGTGTGTACACACATATAAAGGAAGCCAAATAATATGAATGGAAAAATCAGAAATAAGATCTTAGAAAGATAGTTACATGTTTTTGTGAGGTAGATACTTAAATTATTTTACAGTAAGATTTTAAAAATAATTTGTAATTATCAACACTTAATTGTGCTCTATAGAAATGAGTTTCTTATTTTAGTGGGGGTTTAGTAATAAAAGTATGGCTAAAAATCCACACTATAATTTATGTGACTAGCCTAATTTTGTGAACCTTCTTAATACAAAGTGCTCCTTTCTATTATTTAATCAAATATTAGAAATACATATGCATTTTATTTACTGATATTTACCTATTATTATGGTATATAATAGTTACATGTACACAAGCATTCCGTTGAGGCCTGATGTATTTATGTTACATGCACGCTACGTGTTTGCCTGAATATTTTGAACGTGTATTATTAAGATGACTTATATAAGGACCGGTTTACTAAATGATACATAGTAGAGACACACAAATTTATAAAACAAATGTGGATTGTATGTGGGTCACCTTGAAATTTTTGAGATACACACACAAAAAAAGAAACATAAAATTTGCACAGACAGAAACAAATGAAATCCTTCCAGCCATACGTATAAACTGAGCAAGCTGAAACTTGGCATGGGTGAAGCAGAAAGGACGTTGCTGACTGTGTTTCTTGGAAGTGAAATAATGGACGATAACACAGTCTGTTTTAAAACTTTCGTATTGGCTCACATGTATCTGAAAATTTGCCAGAGAAAGGTGAACATTTTTAGGGCTTCCCTGATTTCAAAATGTGCTGATATACACCACTGATGTTTGTATCTGAGAGAACAATGCGTGGCACATGGCACTATTTGGAATGGAAATGAATGTCTGAGATCCTTCCCTGTTCCAGAGATCCCCAAAATATATTTGTCAGAACAATAATAGCTCTGGGCAATATACCCTATAGTGAATCCTATTATTTATTATAACAAAGAAAATGTAGATTAAAACATTTATGAAAACAAATCACCCCAACATCTTTTACAAAAAAAAAGTTTACTTTTAATTCACATCACCTGTTCTTTGGGAGTTAAGGTTAACTTAGCTCCAGGTCATGGTCATGGCATGGCACAGGCTGAAGGCAGCCTTCGTCTGGAGCATTGCTGCTGCACTCAAGGTGAGCTCTTCTCATTTATGCTAACAGGTGACGAGATTTTTAGTTGTCCACCTAAAATTGAGGTTCTCTTTTCTACAAAGTAGGAATGTCACTGGAAAATGCTGCTACAGGTAGAAATTAAAATGAACATCTCCAACTCTTTTTCAATAAGGTGTAGCTATTTAACTTAGGTCTACATCAGTGTTTGCTAACCTTTTATATTTCATGACACAAAAGAACCTGTAGTTAAACTTGTGCGGCACATTTAAATTATGCTGATCAAAAAAGGAATTAAAATAAGAATCTGCTTACTGTGCTTTGAACTTCTCTCAAAAATAATTTAATTAAGGATCTTTAAAAATTTTTGCAGCACACCGGTTGAAAATCACTGGTCTAGATGATGAGACACGAAAGGCAATGATAGGTGTCACAGTAGGTATCCCCTATAAAATCACTGATGCAATAATCTCCATCAAAACCTGGGGTAACCTGCAAAACAACAGACTGAAGAGGGTAAAACCTTCATTTACCCAGAGCCTAGAGGAATCCCCATCTTTGGACTATGCTGGAACATTTTAGTGACTAAGTAACTATCATGCCCTTATGTATGACTATTATCTTTCCTGGTAAAATTAAGAACAGTCGAGATCAATAATTATATTTCTATTTTGTTAAGTCATTAACGTTTGGGAGTTTATTTCTGTAACCAATATAAGTTTAACTAACAGAATTTACTAAGGACTCTGAGAAGTCCTAAATTAAAGGATCATACTTATCAGTGTTGCATCAGGATTCCCCAAACTTGTTTAACAGTGGGATCTTTTCTTCACGTAATTCTAACATCTTTCAAATTGGCATCATTTGTATAATACATTGGTAAATATTCATGTAATTAAACTGCTTCAAATATTAATTGTACCTTATTTCTGTTGTATGAAAATCTGAAATAGCAGGCAGGTGATTTTTCAAGTAGAAAGAGTGAAGGAGACAAAACCTATTGCAGAACTCCAAAAAAGGATAAATGGTATTCGATATAGTCTCTGTGGCTGGAATGAAAAATATTTGTAGAAGTGTACCTAGAGGAGAATGAGTAAGAACGCTTGCAAAGCTATTTTAATTTTTAAATAAATTAAAGACTATTAAAAGCCAATAGAATGGGAGTTGTGAAGATACTAACAAAAGCTAAGACAGAGAAGTCTGACATACTAAAATATCCAAGAGGAGAACTCTATCTTCATAGTCATAGTTAAAAGCTAACATTTTATATCTTACCATCATTCTAATTTTTATCCATTTCGACTTTATTATTTTATGATGATTTTAAGAATTCCCAATAGTTATGTTTTGTTTCTCTCCATAATAAAATGCCTTGAGATGCTACTGACTACACTGATTGGTAGGAAGGGAAATGACAATAACATCTGTGTAATGTTTTACATTAATATAATTTTGGTCCTTCCAATGAGTCTCAGACAAAACTCAACCAAAAAGGCTTTTATCAAGGGACAACGAAACTGAGGATCAGCGAATAAACCTCTCAAACTACTATAAACAGTAAACAGGACTGTCAAGTACATTCATTTTTTTTTTTTTTTTTTTGAGACAGAGTCTCACTCTGTTACCCTGGGTAGAGTGCCCTGACATCAATATAACTCATAGCAACCTCTTGGGCTCAAATGATCCTCTTGCCTCAGCCTCCCCAGTACCTGAGACTACAGGTACCACCAAAACATCAGGCTATTTTTAAAGATGGGGGTCTCGCTCTTACTCAAGATGGTCTCAAATTCCCTAAATGAAGCAAACCACCTGCCTTTGCCTCTCAGAGTGCTCCAATCACAAGTGTGAGCCATCCCACCCAGCTAATAATGCCATTCTTACTGTCCCCCCTCCTCTCTTTTTTATTCAACTTGTCATCCAAACTCCTGATTGTTTCTGTAACTCCCTCACAAACATATCCTTTGATTTTTGTCCTACTATGTATTAAAGGTGAGAACACATTAATTCATCCCTAAATTACTGAAATAGACTTTTAACAAATTTCCTTCTTAGACTGATTTCCTATACATCATGGAAATACATTTCCTATACATTGCTACTGGAGGTTTCATCACTTGGGTTTCCAACTCAAAAACATACTTACCATTTCCTAAATGGTTAAGAATAAAACCCCATCATTCTAAGGGCTCTCTGTTTGGTCTCAGGATAATGAGTCCATTTCATTATTTATGTTGAAGAATCCTTCACAGTGGTGAAGGATCATTCTCCACATTCTGCTAGCACTCCCTTCAACTGAAGTCCTAGATTCTCTATTTTCTGAATCTCTTAGTCTGGAGGATGGTCTCATACTCTTTGACCCTTATGTTGAAGGACTAGGAATCTTGGCACATTGATGAGAATGGAAGCTCTTAAATAGCAGGAACTGTAGCCAGATGATCACTTAAAATCTGATAGGCTTATATAGTTTCTTGGGAAAATGGCAATAGAAACTTTTCTTTGGGATATTCATATTTTATTGAAACATAGTGTTATGTGATATCAATGGTTTGTCAGATACAGAAGAGTTGAAAAGTCAAATGAAAAAATTAATAGTAATAAATATATTTTCATTCATATGTATATTTGAACATGAATCAAAGATGTGTCCTGTTCCTACATTTTTACATGTATAACAACTTGAACGTATACAGAGGAAATGCTAACTCCTTTAATTTTTCTGTAACTAATCTGGTCTTCCCTTAAGAAAGATTAATAGGAAAGAAAATTAACTAAAAGTTTTATCAGGTAGCTAAAACATATCTTTTCAATAATACTTACCATTCACTGATGCTCTTGGATAAACCCCTCTATGCTATTTCTCTCCCTAAAATGACATCTTGTGTTGCTGCTGGGACTAGTGACCTGGCCAATGGTACTCCTATTGACCCAACAGCCCTCCTTGCCAAGTTCAAGTCTCCCAGTCCTTGTTGACAGTATAGCCCTCTCTAGAAATTGGCTGAGATTGAATTGCTTCTAGTTCTTCACTTTTGGTAACAAAGTGCCTTATTCTTATTCCCACAAACCACTCTAGAAAACTTCCCAGACTCATAGCTAATGGTGGTAAGAAGGGTGGTCTGTTTCTCCCCTTGACTGACCATGCTGCCTATCCAACTTGACCTTGGACAGATCTACAATATTCTCCATAGAGTGAGGTGACCAGATTTTAACATTGGTAAAGCGGGACACCATTGACGGGGGGTGGGGGGCTGTTGACTGAGCTGTTTATGGTTAGGGACCCTCTCTGGAGGGGGGGCCTACTTGTTTGTTCCAGACGGTTTGGCTCATTCTGAGCTAACTGTCCTTACCTAGAAGAGAGGGAGGGAGCCGGTATCCTTCTGATACCATTTCCACCTGGGTAACCTTGCCCAGGAGGGGAGGGAGTTTACATTAGCCTTTTCATTTCCAAATGAAGTTACATTAACCTCTTCATTCCCAATTGGAGTTACATTAACCTTTTCAGCAGCGAAAACCATATATTCCCTTCCTATTCTCCTGCTGTTCCCTAGCTTGTTGCTCATTCTTTCCAAAAATCGGGACTTTTTTAAAACACCGCAGGATGTAGGACAAATTGTTAAAAATCAGGACTGTCCCACCAAAAGTGGGACGTCTGGTCACCTTACCATAGAGACTTCCCAGGACTCTCCAACGTGAAGGAGGGTTAGGGAGGACAAAGCACTTCCTGCTACCCTACACATCACTCATACCCATAGCACAGAGGAGGAAAACATCAGTGTACCTTAATTATGCTCCTTTACACCCCCCCATCTCTCTTCTTTCTCCTCTCTCTAATCTCTAAAATTGAAACAGATGGGCTTTTCTTCTCCTCGCTTTTCCAAACTTCAACTAAGCCTTAATGGCGGCCAGTGTTTTTTGCTCTTCTGCAGGAGGACTCTGAGAGCCTGGGACATGCAGACTGGCTTGTTAAGGATGAAGTGAGAACTAAATTTGGAGAATCATCTTTCAAAATAAAAGTATGTCTTGCTACTTAATTCTACTTTGACTTTCAAAACATGGGTTTATACCATATGCTTTTGTCTTTGTCTCTTAATGCATTCAGCAAGATTTCTGACATCCTTTCTACTCATGTCATTCCTCACACACCAACCCAGAGACAGGGATGCCTTAAACCAAGACAGTGAAGGTTATGCACCCAGCAAAGAAGAAACAGAGGAAAATTACACTAAAATGTACAACTATTATCCTTGTTAGAAAGAATTTAAACATAGAGTCTATAGTTTCATATTTCCACCTTTAAGATCGAAATTTCTCATGCCGTACTTAACTGTGAAAACATTCTCCAATTTCATGCCCATTATTCAAAATCATCTCCTCTCTCAAATCCCTTCTTAAAATTTCTCTGAAACCTGTAAAAAGCCTGAAGGTTTTTTCTCAAAGACAAGAGAGCAGGTTGAATTCAAATAAAAGACCTAATAATGTAGACCAGGCATCTGGGAAGAAAAAAAGGAATAAGCCCACCTCTTTTAAGTAGCGTTCTCCATTGAGTCTTTACATTTTAACTCCTTGTTTTATTTTCATCTCTAGTGTAGAAATATTCCTCATATATTGTAATGCTTTCCATTTTGAAATGCATCAAATTCATTTCAACCTCTACTAATAACAGCAGTAAATTTAAAATAAAATGCCAGTAAATGTCATGTTGAATTTCCTTCTTACTCAAATGAAGATAATAATGCCTTTTCCAAGACCTTCGCAAGGAGTCTATGAGGATAAAATGAACAAAGTTTTATGATGATTAAAGCTTATTAGGGAAACAATCTGAAATATAATAATTCACATCTTTTCAGTTCACACTTCCTTGGACTAGTTTCTAAATCACCCATACTTTTAGGCTTATGGGTTCTCTCTGATGTTCACAGATATTTTATATTTGTACGTAAAATGAAACATAAACTGTGTTGCAAATAAATTTATTAAATACTTAATAGCATGCAAGCAGAAAGTGATGCAAATAAATACAAAATTAAGGACAGTATGATCTTTAAGTGGAAACATTCATTTTTATTGCAGACACAATTTTATTTGTATAAAAATGAAATTCATGTGATATACAAATGTGTCTTTCTTTTAATTTTTTAAAAAAATGTTTAGTCTAGAAATAAATTTCTATACCTGCGATATGGGTTACGGTAAAAATTTTAAGTACATCCCAAGCCTTCACGGAGGGCTGTACTAGTTCTGAAGGCTACTAATATTAGGGATAAAAAGGCAGAGTTGGTCTTCAATTTCAAGTTTGCTAACTAGGTGGGCGGTACGTGAATTACATCTTACTTTTTAATAATAGAGAAGAGAGACAGTATTTTAGGATACACTTATGCTTTACCTCAGAGAGTTTTAAATAACTTAAAAATAGTATTATTTTTACCATCTTGTCAAACTAAAAACATTATAATCATCACTAAGGAATGAGGCAAAATGCCACACATCAAATGAAACCTCACAGCCCCATTGATTATAGCAGATTTATAAACCAAAAGTCTAAAAGTTTTACACATTTTTTTAAAGTTCCAAAATACACATTGCATAATTATTTTCTTTCTTTTCCTCCTCTCTTCTTTAAAAAAAAAAAGAAAAAACTTTTTATGAGCTATTTAAAATTTGATTTAGATGGGAATCAGTGAAGTGAGTGTAAGTCTACCATTTTTCCCCCAATGTTAGGGAAACGAAATGTTAAAAAATTGCCTCTTTTCCCCTAACTGGTCGCACTTTCATATAAAAGAACTGACTTGGATTTATGAATATTGGTATCTCCCAGGGTTGTGCAAACCTGCAGGGCACAGAAAGGAGTCTGCAAACCCTTCCAAGCTAGCCTGAAAGGGCTCATTTGGAAGGGCTCAAATCTCTGGCGAAGAACTGGCTGCAGCTCTGATGAAAATAAATGTTAAATAAATTCTGACTTGTTTGGAAATATATGCCTGACTTTACTAACACCAGCATCTTTGTACCTCCAACTGCTATGGAAATGTCCACAGTTCTAAAATATCCGATGACACCGTGGGCCGTTCATTGTTTCCTACCCACTCAGCAAACCTTATGGTCTGGTGAATACAAACCCTGCATACATTTCCTAAGCCATTTGGGGGACATTTTAGCATGACTAAACCCAAATAACTGTTATTTGTGTGTTAATTACCCCCTTCCAAAAAATTCCACAAAAGCATGGTTTTTAGTTTCTTACTTTGCTTGTGTTTTTCTAGTTAATGAGCAGTAGGCCTCTTGGATAAAAATGCAAAGTTGTATTTAAACTATAATAGCAGATACTCCCTCCCCTTGCGTTCCCTTTTCTATTGACCTCTTCTTCCTCTCCTTCTCATTTGCTCTGCTCTAGACACTCTAGTCTACTTCTCACTGCAAGACTTGCTCTTGGCTATTTCCTCTGCCTAGAACATTCTTCCCCCATAATACATCACTGAGATCTCTGCTCAAGTATTTCCAATGCAGAGAGCTCTTCTCTGACCATATCATCTTTCTCTGTCCCTGACACTATTTTTCTTCATAGTATGTGTCGCAGACACTGCATTTATATAGGTTTTAGTATACTTTAAATTGTCTTCTACTTTCACTAAAATGTAACATCCACAAAGGCAGCAACTTTATGCGCTACAGGATCCCCAGCACACACTGCAAGTGATTTGTAAATTACTGTCTCGTGAATGAACGCTCATGATTAAAGTAGAGATGAACAGGATATGGATGACACAAAAAATATACAGTACTTGTATGAATGTAAAAACAATGAAAAATACTGTATATATATTGAAAATACTAAATATCACAAAAAAGAAAGAAAAAAGCTAACTTTTCCCACAATGTCCATTATAGACTTCCTTCCTTTCCCCCCTTTTCCTCTCTCTCCTTCCCTTCTTCCTTCTTTTCTTAATGAGATTTTGTTGTATGAAGTATAAGACGAACCTGCTCTATATTGTATTATATGTAGGAAAAAACCATTAAAGCAAATACCTAATGCCACCAGCAAAGATCTTTCAGTTTCAAAATGATATTATTTAAAATCATTTATGCAAATTTTAGTTCTAAAATTTTTAAAGCCTTGAAATGTTTTTCCATCTAAGAAGGTACAGACTTAATTAGTGATACATTTGGGGGTGAACATTCTCCCCCCAATCTGTGAATGGTAGGATCACCAGTGACTCATACAGAGGCAGATGTTGCAATATTATTGGTGACATGCAGTAGGTCTGACAAAGAAAGCAAGGTTTATAAGACATCTTGAAAAGGCTTAGAAGCCTTTGTGTTACCACACTTTTGCCCTCCTCCCTACTCTCACCTCTTTGGGGACATAAACTTAAATCATTTACAGTTTAACATCTCAGAGAGACAGACTGGGGTCTATTCTCATTGAGAAGAGCACCAATACTCAAAATATTTTCATCACTTCTCAGTGTGTACTTGGAGAATGTTTTTTTCCTATCTGTGGCAGTTCACATAAGCTGCTATAATGTTGTCTTTCTGGAACATTTATTGTGTAGTTCTGTTTCTCACCTCCACTTAGAAAATGTCTTTTTCATGATCATTAAACTGTGATTATTTGACACGCTAAGATTTAAGGGATACGTTCAAGTGGATTATCATCAGGCATTTTCTATTTGTTAAGTGTTCTTATATTTGTCAGTTCAAGGTTATTCAGAAAATGCAAATACCTCAATGAGATTTATTTGTTATACTTGCAATAAAATACTGTGTAGAGTACTCCACACACAAGCTCATCCACATAGTGTATAGAGGCTTAGATAACTGATTACAGATATCAGCAAGACTTTTATATTTATATTTTTAAAGTATGAAGGTCATTTGACACTAGTAAAGAAATCATTGAAAAATGGAAAAGATGCTCAGAATATCACCCTCTTAATGAATACATTGTTGTTAGTATGTTGGTGTATTTACTCCCAGTAATTTGTCTGCTGTATTTTATCTGTTTATCAGCATATATGTCATTTCATGCCTGTTCTAAGTCACGTAACATCACAACATACATGTTTTGATACAGATATGTTTCTACACAGTGTTTCAAAAATCATTTTGCTTTTAGAATATCACATCAAATTGATGTACTTCACTGTTTCCATTATTGAATAACTAGTTAGGTTCCTATATCATGCTATTACAAATAGTGCAACAATTAATATTTATATTCTTTTTTTTTTTGAGACAGAGTCTCATTCAGTCACCCTGGGGTTGAGTGCCTTGGCCTCATAGCTCAGAACAACCTCAAAGTCTTAAGCTCAAGTGATTCTCTTGCGTCAGCCTCCCAAGCTGGGAGGCACTATAGGCACCTACTACAAAGCCTGGCCATTTTTTTTATAGACAGGGTCTCACTCTTGTTCAGGCTGGTCTTGAACTCCTGAGCTCAAGCAATCTTCCCACCTTGGCTTCCCAGAGTGCTGGGATTACAGGCTGAGCCACTGTACCCAGCCTTAATATTTTCACTCTTGAAGATATTTTCCCATAGTTTGGATTACTGTTTCCTTTGGATAGATTCCCAGATAGGGTATTTTTCTTTTTTGGTCCCTGGTTAGAAATATTTTTATGGGCTGGGGACAATGGCTCACACTTGTAATTCTAGCACTCTAGGAGGCCAAGGCTAATAGATTGTTTGAGCTCACGAGTACAACACCAGCCTGAGAAAGAGAGAGACCCCTATCTTTACCAAAAATAGAAAAGCTAGCCAGCCATTGTGGCAGGTGCCTGTAGTCCCAGCTACTTAAGAAGCTGAGGTAAGAGGATCACTTGACTCTAAGAGTTTGAGGTTGCTGTGAGTTACGTTGATACCATGGCACCCTATCCTAGGACCAGGATGACAAGTGACACTCTGTCTCAAAAAATAAAAAAGTTTAAAAAAAGAAAAGAAAGGAAAGAAAAAAATATTTTTATGAAATTTGATACAATGCTTCTAAATAACTTCCCAAAATGTGATGATACTGGCAATGTTTACATGTTAATTACATGATGCTTTTGCTATGCTGAGTATTATCATTACAGCTTATTAATATACGAGTGTGAATTTTTTTAGGTAGTAAGAAAATTGATGAGTGGCCATTTTTTTACATTTTTTCTTTTTATGTGTTACTTGTGTGCCATGTCTTGGGCTTATGTTATTATGGTTGTTGTGTTGATTACATTACACATTTATTGCTGTTTTCTTTGATTTCCACATTAAAAATCTCTTGATTTTACACACATAGACCCTGAAGGTAACTCTGATCAATTTCCATAACCTTTATGTCCATAAAGATAAAACGTTTGTCCAATAACTTCCAAGATATTTTTTAAATTTTTGTTTCTATGATTCTACATAGAGAAATTTAAGATTTTATACATTAAAATATTTTCATGAGTAAGTTTTTATCTCCTTAATGTAGAAAATATCAACACTTTCCATAAAATTTCATCTAATTTTAATCTTCTATGTCCTTTCATTTGAAGCATATTTTTAAAATGTACCTACAGTTTTTCTAGTGTATGATATGAAGTGAGAGCTTTATAACCATATTTTGAATCAGTTCTTTTAATATGATTCAAGTTTCCCGTCAATTAGCTTTGCCTCCATTATCAGCTATTAAAAACTTATAAGCCCAAAAATTTATTTCTGACCTGTCTATTCTATTCCATCAACTTAACTGTATATTCCAATACTAGACTCCCCAGCTCCTTAACTACTGCAATTTATAATAGTCAACAAACTCTAATTATACTTCTTTTTAGATATTATTTTATAATCTCTCAAATTATCTCAAATAGAACTGAGAATCTTTTAAAACCATGTTTTACTTTTAAAAAGTAGAATCCCATAGTGTGGAGATAAATTAGATGACTTCAACAACTGTATATCCTGTTCTTTTATCATGAATTTTTAAATTTTGAAATATTCTTGTATAAGAAAGTAGATATCACCGAGCACATATAATAATACTGATAATAACGACAATAATAAGAATAGGAACATAAATTTGCTCATCAGCCTTAGGAAACAGAGCACTACCTTTATCTCCCAAGTTCTTTGTTCCTTTCCCCAAACCTATATATAGCTATGGCTATAGTTTATGAAGAAAATATTGGCCAGGTGTGGTGGCACACACCTGTAATCATAACACTATGGGAGGCCATGGCAGGTGGATTGGCTGAGCTCAGAGGTTCAAGACCAGCCTGAGCCAGACTGAGCCACAGTGAGACCCTGTCTCTACCAAAAAAAGCCAGGTGTTGTGGTGGGTGCCTGTAGTCCCAGCTACTTGGGAGGCTAAGGGCAAGAGGATTGCTAAAGGAAAAAAATAAAATAAAATAAAACTTAAGACGAAGATGAAAGCCAGTGAAAGCAAAATTCAAAAAAAAGGAAAAAGAAAATATTCTCTGAAGTGTTAGAGAGTATTACAATGTATAGGTTTTTGTGTAATGAACTGTAATTAGAAACTTATATGTTTAATATGTGTCAATAATACCTCAATAAACCTATTAAAAAGAAAAATACAAAAGCGGAATTCTATTAGTAAACATAATGGTAGACCTAACATCAGACCTAAAATCTTGCTGTAATCATTTCTATCAAAATTGGATAAAATAATAAAATAATTGTTTTCAGATATTAAGAAGGATCCTTGAGTGAAAGTAAGTAAAGAAAGACAACCAAATGAGTTGTCTCCCTGAGGGTATCAACCAAAATATAACTACAGAAATAGAATCTAAAGGTCAGCAGCTCCACTAAGTGGATGTTACACGTATTGGATTTCAGGGTTGCTATTGCAGATAAAATTTTAAGAGTAGAACATTGGAGAGAAACTGTGTGAAAAATCCCTGCTTCAATCTTTGACAACTCTTAACCTGCACAAGTCCAATACAAACTGTGAGACCTATGAAGAAAGTTTGTCATAAATTGTGAGCTAAGCAGAAGCTTTAAAAATCACATTGCTGGAGAGACATGAAGATTAGCTCCAGCCAGAGTAAAGGTCTTGATGAATAGCTTGAACATCCAAGTGAGACCTCAGAAAGACCATCCTTTGCAATTAAGGGCTGCAGACTAGAAGTAAGGGATAGAACCACTATATCAAATACTAGAATCAAACTCTGACAGGAGCAATGTGATCTGCCACTAAAAGATTTACCTTCCAGAATAAAAATCAACACTCTTTAGTGGAAAATAACACAATCCAGAATTCTAAAATTTATCACTAGCAATGAATAGAACACAATAAAAACTAAATCAAGTGAAAAGTCTATGACTGCAAAATATAAAATCTGATACTAAGATATTGTTGAAAATAATTAAAAGCATAATAGACAGAGGATAAGAAAGGAATAGTGAGGTAAAATACAAAGACACCAAAAATATAAAAATGTACAAACAATAAATAAATATATGCTTACAACTCAGTATTAGAGTGAGGTAAAACTAAGGCAAAGGTCTAACAAATGTGCATATTTAATTTCAAGAAGTGAAAATAGAAACAATAGGGTTGGGTATAGTGGTTCATGCCTATAATCCTAACTCTTTGTAAGGCTGAGGCAGGAGCATTGCTTAAGGTCAGGAGTTTGAGACCAGCCAAAACAAGAGTGAGACCCCATCTCTACTGCACCTGTAGTTCTAACTACTTGGGAGACCAAAGGAGGAGAATCCAAAAGCCCAAGAGCTTGAGGTTGCAGGGAGCTATGATGATGCCATGGCACTTGAGCAGGTGACAAAGCAAGATCTTGTCTCAAAAGAAAAGAAAAAGGGAGGGGGGAGGGAAGGAGAAAGAGAGAAAGAAAGAGACTGGAACAGAAGCACTATTGAAGAAATAATCCCCCCAAACTTCTATTTCTGATATAGGCATCAATACACAGATACAAAATGTTCACCTGAACCCCAATCAGGATAAATAAGTATGAAATCAAGCTATGGAAAAATAGAAAATAAGTAAAAATCTTTAAAGCAGCCAAAAAGAGAGACATATTTCAGAAAAAATAATCAGAAAGAAATGGTCTGCTCAACAGAAACTTGGTAATTGAATTGCCTCTGAAAGGCCAAAAGAATCAAAAATGAAAAAAAGAAAATCAAAACAGAAACTTAAACTTTTATATTAATATATAGTGAAAAAAATTCCTCACAAATTGAAAGGAAAATAAAGATGCTCCTGCACAAACAAAAATTGAGGAAATTAGATTTAGCAAATATGCACTATAAGAAACACTAAAGCAATTCTTCATGTTTAAGAAGTGATTTTAGAGAAGAGAACCTATGTGAAAAATGAATTAACAGCACTAGAAATAGTAACTAAATAGTAAAATAAATAAGATTATTAATATACGTAATGATAACAACAATCTCTTGTGAGGGCTAAAAAATATAGAAGTCAGAAACAAGGCAATAGCCCAAATGTTGGGAAAAAAGATAGATTGAAGCTGTTGTAAGGGTAAAATTTGAGAAATGAATATTGGAAACTGTAAAAAATGGTAAAGCGAAATGGTAAATGTACGAATTGATAGAAGTTTTTTAATGGAATAAAGATATATTGAGTAATTTTAAAAGAACAGATAGCAAGATGGTAGACTAAATTTAAATTACACATGCATTAAAAACTGCATTGAATATATATTGACTGAATACTTCAACAAAAAAAAGTTCCATGCTAAATATTTTAAGGGATTCATCTATATACCATTTACAAAAAATACCTTTTAAATAGTTTTAAAGGATTCTGATGACAAAGGTATGCCATAAATACATTATTCAAAAGAATGCTTTTGCAACTATATTATCAGTCAAAACAGATTTTAAAGAAGATGTATTAATAGAAACTAAAAAGGATGCTTTCTAACTATAAATATTCAAATCAATATTTTAAATTTGTATGTAATTGAAAACAGCTTCAAAATATACACAAGAGAAATTCAAAAAGTGTGGAAAAGTGGAATTAAAAAATAAAAATAAAAAATATAGACTTTATTTCCCCCCATGAAATCCATTAAGATCAAGACATTTCTATAGGAGATATTGCCAGTAATTTGGGTCATCCCTAAGGAACCCAAGTGCCCACCAAATACATGAATGGATTAATAAAATATGGTTATCTGCACACCATGGACTATTATATAGCCATAAAAGAAAAATAAAAGGTGATCTAGTATCTTTTGTGACTACCTGGATAGAACTGGAAACCATTCTTCTAAGTGAAACATCACAAGGATGGAGAAACAAACACATCTACTTAATACCAACTTGGAACTAATTGATCAACACTTAAGTGCATGTATGTTAATAAATCTCAATGAAATTTAAACTGGGGGAGGAGGAGGAGGGAGTCCATAAATTCACAGTTGTTGGGTACAGTGCATCTATCTGGGTGAAGGGCACACTTATAACTTTGGCTCAATCTGTACAAAAACAAAATTTGTAAACAAAACATTTGTACCCCTTAATTTGCTGAAATAAATTTAATAAATAGAACTTAGGATCCAATACAATCTTTTTTTTACATTAATAACTAAAAAGAATTAGATGCCCTTTACAGATTTTTAGGAAACTAGGAAACAAATATAAATCAAAAGAAGCCAAGTCATGACTATAAAGAGGAAACCTAATGATTTCACATTGAAATTCTTTCACAATTGCCCTAATTTGATGAGATCTGTAAGCAGGAGAATTGAAATCCTGGGGAAGGACCCTGGTGAACCTCCTTTGGAGGTATTTGTCTGCTACAGATTTAGCTTTCTTAAAACACTCTCACAATAAGCAGATGTTATCATTCTTTGGCCCTCCAGAAAGTCAACAAGCAAAATACCTTGACCATCCTCCCAAAACTGTTGCCATGACATTTGCTCTTGACTGATCCACTTTTGTTTTTCTGGACCAATTATCTTCCTGATAGTCATTGCTTTGGTTGTGGTTCCTCTTCAGGATTATACCGGTAAAGCCAAGTTTTATCTCCTATTATAATTCTTTAAGGAACTGTTATAAGATCTTGCTCCTAGTTGTTTAAAATTTCCATCCTAAGCTCTGTTCATGTCTACAGATCATCTGGTCACATGATTTTTGCATGAATTGAATGGAAAGTCTGACCTCTAATTTTTCAGTGAGAATTGTGTAAGCTGAATTTCCAGTGCCAAAATGGTGATGTAGAGGCAAACTGGCATCCCTCTTCACCAAAAACAAATTAAAAAAACCTGTGTGTATTTACACACACACAGCACTGAGATCTTTTCTAGCAACAATCCAGAGCTCAAATATGAGGATGAGACAGTAGAAGTAGAAAAACTCCCAACACACCATAGGAGAACCAGACATCCAAATCCATGACCCCCACAACCTATTCTGCCAGGCACCAACTTCAGAGGAAATCTCCACTCAACTCATGGTCCTTATATTGGAAAAAGTGAAATTGGAGTGGTCAATCAACTTCCCCACCTTCTTGGGTTTTCTGGCGAGAGACCTATCCTTTTCCAAACTCACCAGTAACACCACCACTACCTGAAGGGAGAGATATCCGCAAAGGCAAAGGGGAAGTAGGACTACAAACCCCAGTCTGGAAACTCTGCTCTGTATCTTGGCCAAAGAAGATACCGTAAGAGTGGCTATAGGAGGAACATTCCACAGTTCCCCTAGGCTTGAACATCCGGCCACTGACAGGCTATCTTACACTGCAGGCATAATTAATCCCTTTGGGGCCTCCCACATTTGGGACAGGCAAAGCTCTGAACGGTTACTAGAGCCCAGGTGAACCTGGGCTTAAAGCGCCACCTACAGTCACAAAGGAGGCTGCAACCTAGCAGTAAAGATTTGCTAAGCAAGTATAATCAGTAAGAACCAAAATAAGCTGGACAGAGAAAATGAATAAATAACGAATCTTTTAATGCAAAGAAATAAGACTATCCCAAGGCATTTAATAACCTATCAAAATCCAACTACAAGGAGAAGATCCTAAAAGCAACAGAGGATGAGAAATATAAGACATACAAAGGAGCTCCAATTCATTTGGCAACAAACCTCTCAACAGAAACGCTGCATGGGCCAGGAGGGAGCAGAAAGAATAAAGTACTCAAAGAAAGACAAACTGAAACCGACAATGTTGTATCCAGAAAGTCTGTCATTCACATGTGAAGGAGAGATTAAAGTTTTTCACAGACAAACAAAAGCTGAGAGAATTCATCACCACCAGCCTTATCTTACAACAAACATAAGGGATATTCTTCAATATGGAAGAAACAAACACTAATTTGCAAAAGAAAATTTTTTGAGGTATAAAATCTGTGGGTAAAATTAAGTGAACAAACTCAGAATATTTTATTACTATATTTGTGGTGTGCAATCAATCCACAACTCTAATTTAAAGCCGAAAATATAAATCTGTCAAAGAAAATAATACTTACTACAACCTGAAAAGAGAGAGGTATTTCAAAAATCTGTAAATTGAGACAACTAGAGTGAAAATGTGAGGATAATGGACTTATGGTATGAATTTTTTGGTTTTTTACCTTTATTTCAAATTTTTAAAATTTGTGTACTAAGATAATTTACCATCTCTTTATGATAAAAATAACTTTTTATATCTATTAAAAATTTTCTGTAAGTATTATGGTAGCCAGAGTGCAAAAATCTATAATAGATTCACTAAAAATAAAAGAAACAAATTAAAACATACTAGTAGAAATATATATTCAGTTAAGCACAAAAGAAGATATTAAGAAAGGAAATAAGGAGAGGAATCTCAAAATAAGCAAAAACTGTCAGTAGTACTTAACAATATTATTAAAAATCATAGTGTGGCTGAATAGATTAAGAAACAAGACCCAACTACATGATATTTTCAAGAAATCCATTTCACCTAGAAAAATACACATAGATTGAAAATAAAGGTGTGGAAAAACATGTTCCTTACAATAGGAAATTAAAAAAGTGCAGTAATAATATACTCATAACAGATAAAAAAAAGAGTACAAGTCAAAGACTATCAAAAAAGATAAGGAAGGTTATTATATAATGATAAAGGCATCAAATCAGCAAGAGATTATAACAATTATAAATATCTTTGCACCAAACACTGAAACTGCCAAATACATCATATATAGAGCAAAAATTAATAGACCTAAACAGAGAGATAGGTTGCAATACAATAATAGTAGGGCACTTTAGCACACAATTCTCAATACTGGACAGATCATCTAGACATAAAATTAACAAGAAATAGTGAAGTTCAACTACATACTAGGTCTAATAGGCCTAACTTACATGTATAGAACATTTCAACAACTGCCTCAGAATATAGCTTCTTTTTATCATCACATAAAAAATTAACCAGAAGACATGATATCATAGGACATAAAAAAGTCAGTACAAATTTAAGAAAAAGAGAAATTATATCAAGTATTTTCTCTGACCACACTGTAATAAAACCAAAAGTCACTAACAAGAGAAAATTTAAAAAACACACAAACACATGGAAATTAACCAGCATACTCTTAATCTGTGGGGCAATAAAGAAATTAAGAAGGAAATTTAAAAATTTCTTAAAACAAGTCGGCTAGGTGCCTGTGGTTCAAGTGGCTAAGGCTCCAGCCACATACACCTAAGGTGGCAGGTTCAAATCCAGCCCAGGTCCACCAAACAACAATGATGGCTACAACCAAAAAAATAGCTGGGCATTGTGGCGGGCACCTGTGGTCCCAGCTACTTGGGAGGCTGAGGCAGGAGACTTGCTTGAGCCCAGGAGTTGGAGGTTGCTGTGAGCTGTCATGAATGCCATGAATGCCATGGCATTCTACCCAGGGGGACAGCTTGAGGCTCTGTCTCAAAAAACAAAACAAAACAAAACAAATGAACATAGAAATACAACAAACTACAATCTGGGGTACAGTAAAAGCACTGCTAAGAGGGAATTTTATAGTAATAAACATCTATATCAAAAAATAGAAAGATTAAGATTAACAACCTCATGATGTACCTAAACAAACTAGAAAAGCAAAAAAAAAAAAAAAACCTCAAATTACTGTAAGAAAAAAACAGTAAAGATCATAGCAGAAGTAAATGACATAGAGCAGGTGTCCTCAAACTATAGCCCGTGGGTCATATGCGGCCCACCGAGGACATTTATCTGGCCCACAGGGTGTTTTTGCCCCAGCTGCCTGTCCTGCTTAGCAGCCGACTCGTTCCGGAGGCCCGCAGTCCAGCTCTCCAATGGTCTGGGGGACAGTGAACTGACCCCCTGCTTAAAATGTTTGAGGACCCCTGACATAGAGGCTATAAAAATATAGATCAATGAAATGTAAAGTTGGTTTTTTTGAAAGATAACAAAATCAACATACTTTACCTTAAATTTAGTAAGAAAAAAAAAAGCAAGAAAGAAGATCCAAATAAATACAACTATATATGAAAAAGGAGACATGACAACTGTGACAGCAGAAACACAAAATATCTTTAGAGATTATTATGACCTATTTGCCTAAAAAAAAATAGAAAACCTATTGCCTAAACCTATCATCTATTTGCCTAAAAATGGAAATGAAAGAAATGGATAAATTTCTGAACTCATATAACCTACCAAAATTGGACCAAGCAGAAAAGAAAACCTCAGAAACCAATAATGAATAAAGAGATTAAAGTTTTAATAAAATATCTTCCATTATAATAGAAAAAGCTCAGGATGTGGTAGATTCACTGCTGAATTTTACTAAACGTTTACTCAAATGGTTCAAAAATTGAAGAGGAGGAAATGTTTCCTGACTCATTCTAGAAGGGCAGAATTACCCTGATACCAATACCAGAAAAGAATACAATAAAAAAAGTAAAACTATAGTCTGATATCACTGATGAACATACATGCAAAAATTCTTAATAAAATACTAGTACAATGAATTCAACAACATATTAAAAACATCATTCACCATGATGAAATGGATTCATCTCCAGGATGCAAGAAATATTCAGAATATGCAAATCAATAAATATATTAAACCACATTAACAGAATCAGGAACAAAAACACATGATTATTTAAACAGATACTGAATAAAAATTTGATAAAATTCAACATTGTTTTATGATAAAAACCCTCATCAAAATGGCATACAAGGAATGTACCTCAAAATAATAATGACCATCTAGGACAAACTCATCATACTAAATGGGGAAAAAATTGAAGGGTTTTCCTTGAAAGACTAGAACAATATACTTTTACTTCTATTAGTTAACATAATACTGGAACACCTGGCCAGAGCAATTAGGTGAGAGAGATGTAAAGGGCATCCAAATTCGAATGAAAAAGTGAAATCAGCCTTGTTCACACATTATGATCTTATACCTAAATAAAACCTTAAGATGCCACTAAAAAACTGAGCTGACAAATGAATTCAGTAAAGTTGCAGGATACAAAACCAACATATTAAAATTAGTGGCATTTATATATGCCAATAGTGAATAATCTGAAAAAGAAATCAAGAAAGCAATCTCATTCACAACACATACAAAAAATATGATCTAGGAATCAAGGTACCAAATAAATGAAAGATCTATACAAGGAAAGCTATAAAATTCCTAATGAAAGATATAGAACAAAGAGGATGCCAAAAAAAAAAAATGTAAAGATATTCCATGCTCATGAATTTGAAGAATTAATGTTCTTAAAATGACACATGACCCAAAGCAATTTACAGATTCAATGCAATTACTACCAAAATATCAATGCTATTTGTCACAAAAATTGAAAAAAAAATCTGAAATGTATACAGAACTACAAGAGCCTTGAATAGCTAAAGTAATTCTGAGCAAAAAGAGCAAAGATGGCACACTACCTGACTTAAAAAATTATTACAAAACTATAGTAAGCAAAACAACATAGTACTGGCTTAAAAATAGACACATGGATATCAACGAAGCAGAATGGAGAATCCAGATGAAGTTTGTAAATTCACACATTTATAGCTAACTCATCTTCAACAAAACTGCTAAGAACTTACAGTAGAGAGGGATAGACATTTCAATAAATGGTGCTGGGGAATCTGGATAACTATAAGCAGAAGAATAAAATTAGATATCTATTTCTCACCGTATAAAAAGATAAAATTAAAAAATGAATTAAAGATTTGAACTTCACCTCTTTTATGTTCACATGGATGGAGCGGGATCACATTCTTCTTAGTAAAATATCTCAAGAATGGAAAAAAAATACCCAATGTACTCAAAACTATTATGAAATCAATATATAACCACCCACACTTTCATATGAAAGATGAAACACAATTATAGCCCAGAAAGAAGGAGAGAGGAGGAGGGAAGAAGAGGGAGGAGATGAGGGGAGGGAGGATAATCAATGAGACTTCACCTACTGTGTATATTGCAAGTATACATGACAAATATAAACAGTAGAGATAAATGTCTAATCACAATTGAATAAGTGAGGTGAATGATATGTTGACCAGTTTGATGTGAACATTCTAGATTGTATCTAGACTCAGCACATTGTACCCCATAAATGCATAATGTACACAGTTATGATCTAATTTAAAAAAAAATAAAGATTTGAGTCTAAGACGTAAAACTATGAAACTATTGGTAGAAATGCTCCAGCATATTTGTCTGAGCAAAGATTTCTTGTGTAAGTTTTCCAAAGCACAGGCAACCAAAGCAAAAATAGAATTTGGGATTATGTTAAGCTATAGGGCTTCTGCACAACAAAGAAAACAATCAACAAAGTGAACAGACAATCCCCAGAATTGAAGCAAATATTTACAAACTATCCATCTGACAAGATATTAATAACCAGATTATATATAAGGAGCTCAAACAACTCAATAGCAAAAACAAAACAACAACAAAAACTCTAATTTAAAAAAATGGGGAAAAGATTTGAACAGACATTTCTGAAAAAAGACAAAGTCTGAGAGATATAAGAAAAAATGCTCAACATCATTTATTAAAAATGCAAATAGTACAATGTGATATCATCTCACCCAAGTTAAAACAACCTGTATCAAAAAGATAGGCAATAGCAGATGCTAATGTAGATGTGGAAAAACAAGAGGTCTCATATATTGATGGTAGGAGTGTAAATTGGTACAGCAACTATGGAGAAAATTATGGAGGTCCCTCAAAAAGCTAATTCCAATACTGGGTTTATATTTAAAAGAAAGGAAATCGATATATCAAAGAGATATCTGCACTCCCATGTTTATTGCAGCACTATTTACAAAGACCAAATATGGTATTAACCTAACTACTCGTCAGTGGATGAAAGAATAAAGCATATGTGGTATATACACACAATGGAATATCATCCAGCCATAATAAGAATGAAATCCTGTCATTTGCAGCAACATAAAAGGAACTGGAGGACATTACGATAGGTGAAATAAGCTAAGCACAGAAAGATAAATATCATATGTTCTAATTTATACATGGAAATAAAAATGTGGATCTCATGACAATAGAGACTAGATTAATGGAAGGGGAGGAGACAGAGAAAGGGAGGAGAAAGAGAGGAAGGGAAAAAAATATAAATGCATGTATTTATGTAAAAATGGTAAATATGGTAGCATATATATGTATATTTTACTTCAATAAAAAATTAAAAATTAAAGCAGAATTGTTTAAGCTGAACCAGATGAGATGTATATGATGTTGGCTATTTTTTTTTTTCAGTTTTTGGCTGGGGCTGGGTTTGAACCTACCACCTCCGGCATATGGGGCCAGCAACCTACTCCTTTGAGCCACAGGCGCTGCCCATGATGTTGGCTATTGTGTGTGCTATTTATTAATAGTTGGTCATCTTCAATGAGGACATAAACAAAATGAATTTTTTCTCTCAAGTTGATGTGGATGGTCTGCTGCTGTGGGCTTCATCTTCAACATTGTCTTGTGCCTTTTAAAATGAGGTATCTATTTATAAACTGCTGATTTCTTCAGATTGTTGTATGCATAATCTTTTTTTATGACATCAATGATTCACCATTATTTGATGTTTGTTCCTGCTTGAATTGTTAACACATTTCATATTGCTCTGATAGGAGCTTTGTCAAACTGATGTCTTCCTCTTATGGTCTCAGCCTAAGATACTGTTCAGATGTTATAACACATTAGTATATTTTTGTGGAAAAAATTAAAATCCATGCACATTTTGTTCACAATATACATTTTCTATAATTTGTTCAAAATCCCTCATAAATCAAAACTTAATAGAATTAAAAGCGTTGACGATCCAAAACCTTAAATATTTCAACAAACCTTTCTCAGCTGACAGAATAGGCAGACAAAAGAAAAAAGGAGTAATGCAATAGTTTTGAGTAATAGCATTAACCAACTTGATCTAAGTGGCATATCTAAATACTGCCTTCAATAATTGCAAAATATACATGTTTTTCAAGTGAATTTGAAACATTTATCAAAATAGGTCATAGAGCATTTATCAAGTCTTGCACAATACAAAGGCTTGATACAGGGTATTTTTTCTTTCATTGTGGTAATTAATCAAAACTTAAATTATAGGAAAAATACTCTCAGGAAAGGAAAATTAAAGAATAGCAAAAATCTCAGAAGAAATATAGAGTTCAAGACAGAATGGAACAACGTCTTCACTTTACCGTGCTGTGAAAAGCTGCCAAACTAGAATTCTATAATTAATAATCATTGATTAAAATAAATAAAAATTTAAAAAACAGAATCAAAACTTCTAAAGGATGCACACTGAAAGTTAGAAAAGTTGCTTTTGCTGGAAAAAGTTTATGTCAAATTAAAAAAAAAAAAAAAAGAAAAGGTTAACAATCCTCTAGTCTTGTATATGAGGAAAAAAAATACGCAACTCCAGGTCACTACAGCCATTCTGTTCCACCTAAAAAAGCATACAAAACAAAACAAAACAAAACACCTGGCTCAGTGCCTGTGGCTTAATTGGCTAAGGCGCCAGCCACGTACACCTAAGGTGGTGGGTTCGAATCCCCAGCCCGGGCCCGCCAAACAACAATGATGGCTGCAACCAAAAAAAAAAAAAAAAATGGCCAGGCATTGTGGCGGGTGCCTGTGGTCCCAGCTACTTGGGAGGCGGAGGCAGGAGACTCGCTTGAGCCCAGGAGTTGGAGGTTGCTATGAGCTGTGATGCCATGGCACTCTACCCAGGGGGA